>WOVY01005282.1:0-285388 GCA_013436015.1 Rhipicephalus annulatus | reverse complement strand
ACACTTGGTGTCATCTCCAGCGGGCCCCTCGTTCTGTATAATAATATAATAATAATAATAATAATAATAATAATAATAATAATAATAATAATAATAATAATAATATAATAATAATAATAATAATAATAATAAAAATCAATGTCGGAGTTTTCAGGGGCAAAAATGTTAGCATGATGGAGGCACGAAGTAGTCGAAAGCTCCGGCTCCGAAATGTTCTGCATGTGGTGTTCACCGCGCTTAGTTCTATACATCATACAGCGCACGAGCCTTTGCCATACTGGGTGCATCAAGATGCGACTGCCATGACAGGAATCGAGCCCGCAACCTTTGGGTACGCAGCCGATCGAGCAACGCGTATAGCCGCTACACCAGCGCAGGAGTCGTTCTCCAATGGCATGGCAGTGCGCTTCTTGTATTCAAACTATGAAGTTCGTTCGGACTCCGCCGCACTGACATAGCTGCTATATGGTATTAAGACGCTCAACACGATAACGTCATTTGATGTAAATGTTGCCTGATTTTAATGGGGACGAAATTCGACAGCGCTCACGTATAGTACCTTGATTTTGGTGCGTGTCAAGCAAGCTCGGGTTGTCGAAGTTAACGTGCAGGTCTCTACTTGATTGCTTGATATGTGGGGTTTAATGTCCCAAAACCACCGTACGATTATGAGAGACGCCGTAGTGGAGGGCTCCGGAAATTTCGACCACCTGGCATTCTTTAAAGTGCATCCAAATCTGAGCACACGGGCCTACAGCATATCCGCCTCCATCGAAAATAAGGCCGCCGCAGGCGGGATTTCATTCCGCCACCTGCGGGTCAGCAGCCGAGTACCTTATCCACTAGACCACCGCGGTGTGACACAAATCATTTGCCAAAAAAACACAACAAAACCAGTGGCGTTCCTAGGAGTTGCGAACAAGTGGGTTTCAATGAACGAGTGAACACCGTTTAGTGGTCCTTCATGTCCTGAGATGCGAGTGATGTCACCAACGTGTCACGCGACGACGGATCGAGGGTGAAAGCAGCCACAAATAACGGCAGGAACACCCATGAGCTTATCAACTCTCTATAGATGTCTTGCATCAACGTCACTGAAACTGCCATAATGGTTAACCTCATGGCACTCGCAAGGTTTGTGACACTGCAGGCTAGTCTAATCATTACGTCTCTTCTTCGACATGTCTTAGGTCTCTACTTCAGCATGTCTCGTAATCATATCGCGATATTGGTATATGTATAAAACCACCGTACTACAAAGCGCGGCACACTTCCGCGGAGATGTAGTATCTAACTCGCCAAAAAGTACCTTCCAAAAGATTCACTAATAACTCCCACGTCGCAGTCGGCTAAAACAGTTCCTTACAGAACATTTTAGCGTAAGGATGAGTACGGGTGTTCACCGCGATAATAGGACACGTAGATTGTATACGCCTCTCTGGCAAAGTGACACCCAATTGCCTATTACTATTCGGTTCTATGCCTCCGGCTTTTTTCTCTTGCTGAACAGCGTACGACCCTACAACACAGGCGCGCAGTGCGAACGCGCGGTTAGCGAGCCTGCGCAGGCGGCGCTTGCGTCGAGCATTGTAGCGCGGTTGCAAGCCGTAGCCCGCTTCATACTTGAAAAAAAAAACAGAAAAAAACACGAAAAACAAAACATCGATCCGTGGGGATGACCGTGGTTGCCCGGAGGGGCCTGTCTTGCGCGTCGATGAGAGCTGCGCAGCTGAACGCTCGCGCAGAAGCTTCGTGACCGAACGGGTGACAATAATGACCTTTCATTAGCTGCGTTTCATTCAATTACTACCCTCTCTCTCTTTCCTTACCCTCTCACCCTTTCTCTCACGACTTCGTCATCGGAAGTGAAGGCATGCAGTTCCGCACCGCTCGCTGCGCCATCAAGCGATCGCTAATGAACCATTTTTTTTTTCGATCGTCGCCTTCTTGCACACCTTCTTTCCTGCACTGCTTTCCCTAACTGATGAGAAATGCGTAGCGAAAAGGCAGCCTTTTTCCATAGCAAGGCCTGCATTTTTTTTTCGCCGTTTCATTCAGAACCCTGACGGCAAGATGTGTGTATATGTCATGTACGGCTCAGCACGACCCAGAACTCGAGTGGCAGCCGTCGCCTTGGATTGGCTCATTTCACAGTGGCGTCATTTTGAAAGGGAGAGAGAGACAAAGCGCGTCTTCCTTCACCTTTCCGCGTACCTCTCATTCCCTACGTACAAAAAGAAGGGCATCACAAAGATGTGTCTCGTGCTGCTTTTTTTTTAAAGCATGCAAATGAGAATAATGAAAAATCCGCTTTGTTCTCGAAGAAAAGATAGAGAAAACACAAAAAAACTCAGTAACCAATCAGGCACTATGCCGCAGTCGGGCTCAGATATTGTCGGCTGATTCGAAATGGAAGCGGTCAAACTCATGAGTAAAATAAAAAGGGTTGAGGAGTACTAAAGCAACATTAGGAACCTCAAGTGCTTGCTGATTGCACGGAATTAATTCAATCGCCCTTTTGAAGGACAATACAACCTGCGGTATAGCTAGAAAGTGGAGGGAACGTGACTTTGAAAAGTATGTTTTGTCTTCTTCCCCTTGATTAGGTTGGCTCTTCGACCACGTGATTGCTTGTAAACTAAAAAAACTTCAAATGAAACCATCTTTTTTCTATTGGAGTAAAGTGAGCGAAGTTGCGTGAAAATAGTTTGCGCAAAATGAGCAAGAAAACGACAGAACAATCTCCTGTGGCAGTTCAACTTCTGTGGCATTAACAGTGGTGATTGCAGCTAGCCGACACAGAAATGTTCGTTGCTCAGCACGGAATGATTTTTTCTTATTGTCCTGCTTTTTTCATCTTTAATCCGAATATTGCTCATAATGAAGTCATTTAAGTTCCACTACATCAGTTTGCAGGCTTTACGCGTTAATTTACTATGTATAAAAATAGCTCTGCTACATGGATCGATAAAGAAGTATTTTCGTTCTCTGGTCCCATGAAGATGGCATACCGGTCAGAAAGCCCGTTGAGGTATGAGCGAGTTTTGTGCATGAGCGCGTAGAAGTCAATGGACGTTCATTTTGCCAGCTGTTTGCAAAGATAGGTGTTTCTTTTGCACATGTAACACAATATCATTGCGTTTTACGTAAGGAGATGCAAATGTGGTGTCAGTAGCATTTAAAGTGCCTTCAGGCGTTGTCGAAAAATAATAATAAGCATGTGAACAGAGATGTTCGGTTCATGCAAATATCTAAAGCAGTAGATGTTCCAGCTTTGACACGAATCCTGTTTGAAAACAAAAACCTGCTTGTAGAAGCAGGCCTCCGTTTACTTTTTTTGTATCTGTTTTCATTATACACACTTTTCTGCAACAGACCCTAGGCTGAAAATGAAGCGCGGGTTTGAGTGTTTACTCATTAGGCTTTTAGATGTACATCGTAGGTTCGTGTTTCGCATGAGTTTTAGCCTCTATAGATCTATCGGCAGTCAAGCGATAGCATAGCAATGCCCACGCACACAGGACGTAGAGTATTCGGCTGCCACCACTACTATACTATCATTCGCGACATGCCCCAACTAGTCGACGCTTCCCCCCCCCCCCCCCCACTTTCGACAGTGGTCACTCTTGGCTGCACGCTGGGGAAACCAAAAGTAAGGCGTAGTTTTCCATCGCAACAGTAATCACTTAATTATGTTTTAGGGGCGAAGCTCCTTAAGGCGTGGGTCTGTCCATCCCTTGTATGTATGTAATAGTACATAGCCAACGGTGGCACATACCCGCTCTAGAGCGGGTATGTGCCACAGGGGTTAATTGCGATATGGGAAATGGTGGTACTTGGAGTGTTCACTAGATGGAAGCATGGATGGACGGACAGACAAACTAGAAGATGGACGGACGGATGGATAGACACGTGGACGTAATGAGGAATGGATGCACGAACAGACAGACAGATGGATGGACGGACTAACGGACGGACGCATGGACGGACACATAGATGGTTGCGCGGACGGGCTGATGGACGCTTCGCCCCACTCATCATCATTCCCTCCGTGGATATGCTGTTTTATTTTTTCTGGGAGAATGAAATTATTACAGGGATAGATAACAACGTAGTGAAAGTTTGCGAACATTACCGCTGTGATATCTTTTTGCAGCCTCTTATATATATATATATATATATATATATATATATATATATATATCTATATATATATATATATATATATATATATATATATATATATATATATATATTCGCCAAAAACACAGCAAATGTCGTATTGAGTCCTATAGCCGCCACCGAAGAGAATAACTTATTGGTGTTGTCTCGGACTTGACAGCTCATGTCAGAACGTAGACAAGCTACCGATTAATGCTACTCCCGAAATACTAATAATGATAACGATATATTATGGAAATGCATAGTTCATCCAGTATCTTGACAATGACCTGCACTGTTAAGGCTAATAATAGCATCAGCACATTTGTTTCCTTGCGGTATCAGGTGGTTACAAAGGACAATTAATATCCTCGATGTGACCAATCACCCGAGACGGTAGCCTGACAAGTCGCCAAAGCATTCAAGACAAAAAGAAAGAAGAATTGAAGGAAAGAAAGAAGGATATATGTGTATATATAAAGCTGGATTAATGCTTGTTTGGTGTTAACGTCACAAGACCACCATATGATTATGAGAGATGTTGTAGTGGAGTGCTCCAGAAATTTCGACTAGCTGGGGTTCTTTGACGTGCACGTAAATCTAGGTACATGGGCCTTAAGCATTTTCGCCTCCATTGAAAGTGTGGCCCCCGCGGCTGAGATTCGATTCCGCGACCTTCAGGTCAGCAGCCGAGTCACTGTAGCAACGAGACCATCATGGCGGGAGAAAGAAAGAAAGCAAGAAAGAAAGAAAGAAAGAAGGAAAGAAAGAAAGAAGGAAAGAAAGAAGGAAAGAAAGAAGAAAAGAAAGAAGGAAAAAAGAAAGAACGTGAAATCACGTTGTCGTCGTCTGTGGTGAGGAACATGCAAATGACTCGGCGCGTGCTGCTCGAGAAGCGATGCCCGACAAAGGAAGCTCGTCTCTGCAGCGACTGCAGGACTACGGCGCCGTATCGTCGTCCCCTTTGTGGCGGCTCGCCGATACAAAGGTTGACAACGTGGTTCCCCCACTCTTCGCTGTCAGCGTTTTCGCTGGGCGCCGAGCTGCTGAATCGCCTCGTCTTAAGCCGCTCGACTGACGACGCCTCCTTTTGAAAGGGGGAGCGGCCGAAATGGTGTGTTCGGAAGATTCATTGCCGATCTCGCGGTTAAATGTCGCCCCGCTTCGTCGAAAACTCGCGATAGACGCTGGCAACCGCGGGCGAGCAGAACCCGATCTATATCGAGCTGCTGTACTGGACAGCCATTCAGGAAGCCACAGAATAAATGGTTCGGCCCGATTTAACTGGAGAAAGCTCCTACACGAAACTGGAATTCCGTTCGCAAGAACCTTTTGCACTGAAGCTGTTGGCAACAGAGTACGTAAGCCTGTCCTGATGATGATGGTGTTGCTGAGAAAGTGGCTGGTTGCTTGAAAAGAACACTACGAGAAAGTAGTACTTTCGACTTTGTACTCGTGCATAATACTAATCGTATTGGTTAAGCGAATTTGGTCATTCTTTTCGTTGCCGGTATATATCCTTGTAGTATATTCTGATCATGAATGTGACGCTGCTACACCAAGCAGGTAAGGTTGTTTCTAAACTGTGTAAAACGAGGTGCGTACTTTATGGGACCTGAGCATCCTGACACGTGAAAGACAACGCCGAGGATTATTAGGTGGATGTGATGCCCATAGAAAAAAAAAACGGTATGCATGCCACTTGACAACTTGCCACACTGCGAAGAAAATCTAAATGGTTCTTTAGCTTTTCCCCCTTTTGTACCTGCCCACTTTTTGGGAAGACGGTTACTAGTGGAGTATCGGGGACCATCTACAACTTCTGCATTGTGTTGTTTTTTTCTTCTTCATTTTTCGTCAGGCGCTCCTTTTTCTCGTTTTCTTTTTCGAGGAGACGTGTCACGCGCCGCTATGCAGCCGAAGCCATCCCCGACCTTTACGACCAACCTCGTCCGCCCAAGGTGAACAGCCATAGACATTTCCGCTGTTTCCTTTCGCTCTAACTTTGTAGCTTCTTTTTTCAGTTTTTGCTCCATTGTTTTCGTCGCTTACCTGCCCCCTCCCCCTTCCCCGCTTACGACGTGTTACCTGTGCACGCTACCGGAGATGGCTGTAAAACGCGCGCTGTTGCGCTCACCCGGGGCGTCGTCGCACGCGTATAGCACGGTCGTGACGTGCGCTCCCGGCGTTTCGCCCCGAAAGGCGTCGTAAAGAGGAGCTTTTTCGCCGCATTAACGAATCATTTCACGGCTTTTGCGCTGCCGCGGCATGTTTCGAGGTCTGACGTCGTCAGCGAAGGTCCCATACGGCGAGGCGGGGCGAGGCGGGACTCCCTCCGGTGGCAGTAACGATGGAACCCCTCCTTCCACTTTTCTTCAAAGCCCTTCATTGCACGACACTGTAATGTGGCAGAAGGCCGGTATTAATAACGTATCCAGGAGCGAGAATCGGCTCTGATGATACAAGATAAGCACGTTACGTGACAGCGCGACTAAACACCGAGGCTATCTGTTACTCGGGGCGTTCGCCTGAACCCGACCATGACGAGTCGAGTGGGTTTTCAGTTTGTCTTAGGCGCTCGTGTAAAACGAAAGCGAATCGGGTCGACCTGATGTGTGGTCCCGATGACAAGCCCTGATTATAACTATTTGCAAGGCGCATTTAAGCGGTGTCGAGTCGACCTGTACCATCGTTCGTAGATTCTTCGCTTCCGCGAAACTTTTGCTGACACTTCGATCGCCTCGCCCCGCCGACGCTGGGAGTCGATACAACCTCAGTAAGCTTCAGGTAGGTTCACGGCAACGCTGTCAGATCGGGTTGTGCAGGCCCAAGTACGGACTGAACTCGTCTTGCGTCACTTTCATGTAAACGCGGTTGCTAGCTTCACCGAAGATTTAGACGAAGAGAGAGCAGTGGAAATAAACAACAGCACATCTTTTATCAGATTCATAGACTCAATCAGTTTTCAGTCATTAACACCATTCAACGTCCTTTGGGTCGCCCCGCCGCGGTGGTCTAGTGGCTAAGGTACTCGGCTGCTGACCCGCAGGTCGCGGGTTCAAATCCCGGCTGCGGCGGCTGCATTTCCGATGGAGGCGGAAATGTTGGAGGCCCATGTGCTCAGATTTTGGTCCACGTTAAAGAACTCCAGGTGGTCGAAATTTCCGGAGCCCTCCACTACGGCGTCTCTCATAATCACATAGTGGTTTTGGGACGTTAAACCCCACATATCAATCAATCAACGTCCTTTGTGTCTTGAGGCACATAGGGCCACAAGAACATCGCAAGTCACAATTGCTCGTTCTCTAGCCGGTTGTATAGCTCGCTTTCTCGCCCATTCTTCTGACCACCTCTCTGTTCGAGTTGTCTAAATATTGGTTCTTCCTTAGGCGATCATTGTTAAAACGCAGCTGTAATGAATGTCACAGTGTAGATTTCAGGGCCACCGCGAGATTTTATTAAATGATCGCCTCAGTTCTGTAGGAACACTGTGCGACGAAGGTCACATGACTAAATGGCTCGAGAAATCAGAAATCCAGAAAATCGTGATCCTAAAAGGCAGCTGCGTCAGTATCCTTCCATAGCCCTTAAAATACAGAGCTAGCTTTCCATTCGGGGCTTGATAGTCATCATCCTAGCACAGTCATGCCGTTCAGCACCCGCGTGCTTTCGGCCTATACACTGCGGGTGTATTCAAGTCTATCAGCCCTGGATTAATATTTTCGCCGGCGGATAATGATCTGTGTGTTTCGATAATGAGTAGGACCTCAGAAGACCTAAAAAAATGAGCCATTGGTCATCAGGGCAAATTAGGTCGTTGCGGTTCAGTATCTGCGAAATTATAAAATTGGGAGTCTTTATTCTCGATACTCACTAGAGTACACAAAAGCTGGACCACCGTCGCATTAGAAAGTGTGGAAGTCTTTGAAACAACCTGTGGACTTCGTCTCGAAAACAGCGCTTAACCACCGCTGGCTACCCGGCTCAGTTTTACACCTAACTTCCGTCAGGTGTCTCGCCCCTTTTTGGCCCCCAGCTTCACGAAAATGCCTCAATTATGGCGCATATCGCTGCTGGGGTTATTAAAGAAATAGTGCCCTCAATGATTAGCAGTGTTGATTTCGTTTCAGAGTTGCGTGGGGAAATGTGCGATGATGTCAGTTGACACCGCCATAAAGACATCTTGCGGGTTACGTCATGGTCGCAGCTTCGCAAATTACTGGTTAACCAACATGACGGCCTTCATGGCACGTAAAGGCAGAATAACTGCGTCGCGTTTAACCTGCCTCAAAATGACGAGGATGCGACCGGAATTCTATGGGCCTCTCAGCATGAATAACAAGAGAACTTGCAAGTGACGTAATGATTAGACTAGCCTGCAGTGTCACAAACTTTGCTAGTGCCATGAGGTTAACCATCATGGTGGTTTCGGTGCCGTCAATGCAAGCCATCCATTAAGGGTTGATAAGCTCATGGGCATGCCTGCCGGTATTTGCGGCTGCTTTCACCCTCGATCTGTCGTCGTGCGGGATATCAGTGACACCACTCGCAGCCCAAGATACGAAGGACCGCTCCAAGGGGTTCAGTCGTTCATTCAAACCTACTTGTTAGCAACTCCTAGGAACACCACTGGTTTTGTCGTATTTTTTGGCAAATGATTCGTGCCCTGCCACGGTGGTCTAGTGGCGAAGGTACTTGGCTGCTAACCCGCAGGTCGCGGGATCGAATCGCGGCTGCAGCGCGGCTGCATTTTTGATAGATAGCGAAAATTCGGTAGGCCCATGTGCTCAGATTTGGGTGCACGTATAAGAGCCCCAGGTGTTAAAGACCTCGAGAGTCCTCCACTACGGCGTCTCTCATTAATCATATGGACGTTAAACTCCACATATCAATCAATAAAATGATTTGCGTTGACCCTACTATACGTCGATAATGCGCTAATTAACGCAATCGTTTTCTTGCTCTCCCACTTCCTACTTATCACCAGGGCAGTCGAGTTCTCTTTCGTGCGCGTCTTTGCGTTGTGTCACGTTTGCTATTTTAGATGCCTTCCGCCCGTACTATATCCTGCCATTCGATCAGATGCTACTGTGCCGTCTTTGCCGTCACGCCAACTGCTCATTTTAAGACGTTTCACAACACGAAAGCCCCTTGACTTTCAACAGTTGGTGCCCGCTTCGTCAATAACTAACTCAAAAAAAATAACAGCACTTCATTTCCGATGGATGCGGAAATGCTGTAGGCCCGTGTGCTCAGATTTGGGTGCACGTTAAAGAACTCCAGGTGTCAAAATTTTCGGAGCCCTCCACTATGGTGTCTCTCGTATTCATATGGCGGTTTTGGGATGTTAAACCCCACATATATATCAACCAATCATTTTCTCATCGTCACTCTCGATGCCAATAAGTTCGTCTGCTGTAAAAGCCATGAAACTTGCCTGTAACTGACGTTCATTATATTTGGAGCGACAGAAACGCAAAACATTTAGTAATTCTTCAGAGTTTCATATACCTGGCTAACCTCTGTGTCCTTCCTCCTTCCTTTCTCCTCCTCCTCCTTTGTGTTCCCCCCTCACTTTTCTTTTGCGAATATCTACATAACTGCCACTGAAAGGGTACTACTTACAAGCTCCCCGAAAATGCGTAGGAAAAGCTCTTCACTCAAAACGGCCCTCCCCACGTGAATTAGCGTTCATGCGGTGCGTTTATTCGTTCACTGAAACTGAGAAGAGCTCATGTAACCTTCTGGGTCTATAGTCCTTGAAGACCACGCACCCATAGTTTTTTTTTTCCTGATTCCTAAGTGAATAAACGATTAAACCTTCCCCCCCCCCCCACCCCATTATCCTCAATGCACACTGGAGAGTCCGGCGACGTTGTTCAAAGTAGGGACAGCGGGGAAAGACCTACTCCAAGGTACTCTCCACAAGTGCTACGAGTAGCTTCTTCTGCGGGATGATGGTGCACTTTCTAGGCAAAGATGCTCCAGCTGTAGAGACGTGAGATCACGTTGTTTCCCTGTGGTGTCTCGATTTACCACTTCGATGCACTAATGGTCCATTGCAATGAAACCTTTGTTTTTTTGTCAAGTGAAGACGTATTATCAAGACAAAAATGGGGAATAGCTCGGCTAAATATTCGTTAACACTTCGTTTTGTGACAGCAAGCGGCTGTGGTTAACAGGCGTTGGAATTTTATGGTTGCTGTGAAAGCAATGGTGGTTCTGCGGAACACAAGTCGCTTGAGTGGACAATAATGATTGATATGTAGGGTTTAATGTCCCAAAACCACCATATGATTATGAGAGACGCCGTAGTGGAGGGCTCCGGAAATTTAGACCACCTGGGGTTCTTTAACGTGCACCCAAATCTGAGCACACGGGCCTACAACATTTCCACCTCCATCGGAAATGCAGCCGCCGCAGCCGGGATTCGAATCCGCGACCTGCGGGTCAGCAGCCGAGTACCTTAGCCACTAGACCACCGCGGCGGGGCTTGAGTGGACAATATGAAAATATCAGAAAACAGCGATATCAAGAGAACGTAAAAAAATAATAATCGACCGAGCCCGTTTGACACGAAGGTTTCAGGTCCACGGCCTTGTCTAGAGATACTAGTGAGGCCGCTGAGCTTTTCTTTCGCATATGTCGATCATTCGACTTTTACGCCCAAAGAACACCCCCCCCCCCCTTATTTAAAAGATGCCCTTGCGCGTGCGCCGCCTTTCATATAGTTTTTCATATTTTACACTATCTGCAAAAGCTATTTCTTTTTATCGCCTAACACGTTCCTAAGACGATCGGATTTCTTTTTTAAAGCATTGGTTTGCGCAAACTCGCCTAAGACATTTCCTCCAGTGAATTACATTGCATGCAGAGTAGCATGCGATAAACTATACGCTGCTGAGACCTCTGATTTTAAGTGAGAGCTCTCTCTTTGTCTCTCGACAGCAGTTTTTTTTTTGTCCATAAATCCAACCACGCATCACTAAACAAGTGTTCTGAGCGAGCAATAAGTATTAGGGCGTGCACTAAGAGCAAAACGCTTGCAGAAATAGAACGAATGTCGCCGCTTCCTTTAAACGCCTTTTCGAAGTCGTTCAGTCGGCAGCGCACGTCAACGAACTCTGCCTGCAGTGAATCATCTTCGGCTTTAGAAATCACCCTAATCATTCGACGGCTCCTGGCTCTTGCTGCAAGGTTATTGAATTCATATTTTTGTTTTCTCGTCTAGGAGGAAGGAAGCATACAGAAAGCGAGAAGGCAGGGAGGTGAACCAGAAAGGCATCCGACTGGCTACCCTACACTGGGGGGATTAGGGAAGGGGAAAAGAAAGACGAAAAAGAAAAAAAGAAGGGAGAGAACGAAAAGAAAAAAGGGAGAGAGAGACAGTAAATTCAGTGCTGTGTATAGAAATTCTCAGCCAGTCAGAGGCGGTCACGCAAGCCCGTCGTCTTCAAAAAGCACAAGAGGGCTTTCACTGCCTCGTGGGCTGTCGAGAGATGCGGACGATGCTGTAATAGAATCTCCACAGAAATCGGCCGATCGTCCAGTCGCCGCAATGCGTTGGCAAGTGCTAGACTTTCTGAGGCTCCAGACACCGAACATTCTTGCTTAAACAATTATATTAACGACTTGTCGAATAAAACAGGAGGACTTTGAAAGGTATACGTGTATACACCACGTCCGAAAAAAAAAACAATCCAAGATGCAGTGTTGTAGTTGTAATACCCCACCGGCCAACAGTCCATATTCTTCGATGAAACCTCTCTGCTTGTTCAGGTTTGAGTGATTTCAGCGCAAATAATACAAAGTTACTCGCATAACGCGTCATCTTTGGAAAATAAGATACCACTTTTGTTGGGGTCATTTGGTAGATAACAATTGAGGCGAATGCCTCTACTCAAAATAGGACGGATCATAAAGAGGAGACAAGCACCGGCACTGTGATTGTCTCGCTTCTTCTTCGCAGTTCGTCCTGGGTTAACCTTAATGTCTTTGCTCAAAAACAAAAAAAAGAGGAAGCTACCACAAGCAATTTTTGTATAAATATGAGGGCGGAGAGAGAGAGAAAGATGCAAGAAAATGCAGGGAGATTAACCGGACGCACGTACGGTTTGCTACCCTGCACTTGGAAAGAGACGAGGAGAAGAAAAGAGGTTGGAGAGAGACAAGAAAAGTACACACCATCACGAGCACACTTGGGGAAGCACACGCGGTCTACAGGCGGTCGCTGAGGTGTGTTGTCTTCAAGTAATGTAGGAGCATTTCAGTTGCATGTGAGGGTAGATTCCTAAAACAGTTGTGTGATAGTTATATGCGACACTGATTTTGGCACTCATCAAAACTGCAAACGACGCCCAGTACTATGACCTCGCCCACAGATGCTTCTTAAGACGCAAATAAGCACAGCCGACATCCGCAAGGTGGCAGAATGGTTTAGAAAGAGAAAACAGACAATCACCCATTTGTGGTGTGATTTGCTTGTGGCTTTGAGCCACAAACGGGTGCCAATCAATTTTCGCTTTCTTAACCCCCTTCCATCAAATGTGGGTCTCTGCAGAACTCATTCGCATTGCTAGTGTCTATGCACTTCTAGCTGTCGATGAATTCAAATCAAATCAAACTTTATTTTCCCCATGTACAATCTTACAGAGAGGACAATGAAAAAAAAAAGCTGCCGGGAAGCGGCTTGACTAGTCTGTAGCCCAAACTAATCTATGGCATGTGGGAAATAGGAATGAAAAACAGTTCGCAAACGAAGACATGGAAACATATATATATATATATATATATATATATTAATGAGATCTAAAAAACAGTGATGCCAAGGAATGTACTGTCTGCTACTGTTACTATTACTGTCTTTTAGATCTCATTAGCAACATATATATATATATCTTGATTGCTAGCTACCTTGTTAGCTCAATTGGTAGGGTGAACAGGGCGAACAACCCGGAAAGGCGTTGGTCCTGGGTTTGATCCCCGGACTAGGACGAATCTTTCGACAACAAAGAGGCCTTTCTTTCTGTGAAATTCTTACAGGTTTCCTTGTGGCTTCGTTGCAACAATTGGCGGTTGCCAATTTTCCCTTCCTTAGGTGCTTATTGAGTCAATTCGCATCGAAGACGCGGCACAAAAAGAGCTGATGGCCTGCTAAGATGGAAAACAGATGAAATCGCATTGTATTGTGAGACCGTTGTATCAAGAAAATGAATAACGCTATAGCGGGGCTGTCACTCACACGAATGCTTTGAGAAGAAACAGACGTCTTTATGAGTCGTCACCCAGAAGGTGCTTATACTGTATATATAGAGTCAATAGATGCTCGTTGAGGCAATTTTACTTTTATTTTACGTGGCATAACCACGAACGCCGCGTGCCGTTACCTAACTTAACCTAACATAACCGCACATCCCTGCGAAACCACGATCATCCTGTCTGTGCATCGTCGAAATCACTTTCGCCATTATGCCACCGGTTTTGCCGCTTCTGTACTTCCGCTCGGTTAGGCTATTAGGACATGTTGACGTTCCCAGAATCGATCGACTGAGATGACGACTTTTGTTATTTTACTATCGTTTGTTGTCTTTTTTTGACACTAGAAAGCATCGCTCCGTAGCGTTACGAGTTGTGTTCGGTCAAAGGAAGAGCGGTTTACTGCGTTGATCATGAGAGAGAGTTCCTTCCTGGAGATAACGATGTCGTCCTCCGCGGGAGGCTTGGGTTTTTTGCAGATGTTTAGGCGCTAAGAAAAAATATTTCGTTTAGCTTTTGAAAACACGAAGTGATGTAATGTGGAACCTTTTACCGGGAGTATCATGCTCTGATTTATGTCGGCTCACAGTGACCGCTAAGATTAGAGGCAGTGGTTCGATAGTCGTCGCCGGTACAACTGTGGATATTCGATGGATCTGCAACTTGCAAGCGATTCCAAAAACCTTCAATGCTTATTACCACCACGGTAAAAAAAAAAAACTGCATCCAAGCGGTTGTAGTAGACCAAAGTAATTGAAATATGATATTTCGACTCGGGGTCGGCCCACAGTGATGGCTGAGATTACAGCCATTGGTTAGTTAGCGATCCCCAGCGCAACTGTGGATACTCCGTGGTCGAGTCGCGGGGGGGGGGGGGGGGGGTAATTTCAAACTTTTTTGACACTTTTTACCAACACAGCGAAAAAAAAACGATGCATTCAGGAGGTTGTTGTGTATAGAAGTAATCCAAAAGGTGTGCCATCCTTTTTTGCTTCCGGCTGTTGATCAGATGCCGTATATTGAGTGACACAAGTTTTTCTAACTACAAATCATTTGACCAAATGCATGCACCTGTACTGAAATGGTGGGAGCTTGAACAGAAAACTATGCATGCGAATATTTTCAATAAGCCAGCAGCACAGGACAAGTAATGTTTATTTATTTAATCCTTCCGGGCATTGTGTGTTAGCTCTGACAGCGGAGCAGTATTGGTTCAAACTCATTTGATGGTGCACCTAGTAAAGGGCACAGCATAGGGACTTTGTGGGAGTTACGCTGCAAATTACGTTAGCTTTACTTTTGTTTTAGATTGATTCTTTTTTATTTGGTTATTTTATCACCGATAAGTACATTGCATGGCTAATACCGCATGAAATTTTAATGTTGTTCAAAAAGAAAGGGCAGAACAGGCTGGACTATGAGGTCTGTCTAAAGTGTGCATAAAGTCTTTGAGGCCTCGTTTACAAAGTAAGGCCTTAAATACCGGTAACTGCCTAACTCATTTATGATGTTTTAATGTTTATAGGTGCTTCGTATGTTGCAACATGTCTGTAAAGCAAACTTGCGTGGCAAATACCAGGAGGAAAAAAAACAAGTTCTCAGTGATAACTCAAACCCCCTAGTTCATCCTAAACTAATACATTCAGTTCACCCTAAATCACCAGAAATGCCTGGAAAGCTCGTATTTATGGAATATTCGCGCTGATGTTCAGTTCGCATCTCCGTGGTATCCGCACGCAAGAAACGTCTCAAACGTGCGTCCAAGTCACGATATATAATTGCGCCCGTATGTCGGACGTTCGTAAACAGGGGGCTTAATGTGAAATTGACCCTATAGACGCGATACTTCCACGGGGTCCACAAGGCCGTTGCCGCAAAGCTTATCACGCGGGCCGCTTCGGTTCGCTTGGCGCTACAAGTAGCGAAGTTCTCGAATCTGTCGTCAGGGCGATTGCGGAGAACGTCGGTATCGAATTATGGACAAGCGTGGACAGCGGGGGAAAAAAATGCTATAAAGGGCTGCATGAAGGTACGTGAGGCAGCATTGCAAGTCCAAAGGTTCTCGTACTGGTAGCGTCGGAGACTCGGGGAAGATCAACCCAGTAGCTTCTATGAGCCACGAGGAAAAAATATAGAGAGAGGCTCGCAGGGAGCATAAGGGGGAATTAGGGAAAAAACAAATTCTGGGAGGGCCGACCCGGTGCCCCACTGACCTGAGTGTCGTTCCAGATGATGTCGAGCCTGTAGCCCGGCAAGAAGTGCGGACTGCTGTTGATGTGTCGCAGCGCCAGGTTGACCGCGGGCACGACTCCGCGGCCGATGGCGCCCTCACTCAGGTTCAACGTCGTCGGGAAGAATCCCGCGATGAGCAACTCTTCGGGCTCATCCTCGGGAGAAGACGGCGGCGTGCCGGGCTCGTAGAGCTGGTGCAGCGCTCTTTCGTCGCGCTCCGCTTGGGCGTCTTCGTCGACTCCGGCCGTGAGGGAGGACCTCCACCGGCCGCCCAGCACGAACAGCAGCAGGAGCACGACGGGGGGCCGGAGCGGCGGCACCAGTGCGGCGCGCATTCCCCGACCCGGCGCGCGCACCGGCACAGCGACGCCGCGCACTGCGGCGCCTCGGACGCTGGTGCCCGGACCCCGGCGCCGCCAGGGGCCGCCACGTGGTGAAAAAAAAAATGGGGAGGACGGGAAGGTTTCTCGCGCGCCCCGGGCCCGGGACCCGAACGTCGCTCCTCCCCCCTTCGTTTTTTTCTTCTCTTTGTGGTTGTTGCCTCTTAACCTCGGCACTCGGCAAGCGCCGCTTGCGCCACTGTATCGCTGCTGGCACCGGCCGCCGGATGCTTTGCCACCTCGTGGGCCGTTTTCTAATACGGCATGTTTTTGTAATGCAGCTTCCTTAGTACATAGTAAACTCGCGACGGTGGTCTATAGTTGTTCTGGTGCTCTACTACTGATCGGAAGGTCACGGAATGTCAGCATTGACTCGGCGGCCGCATTTTTCGATGGGGCGAAAATGCTTGAGGCTGCTGTCCATGGATTGAGCTGCACGTTGAAGAACCCCAGCTGGTCGACATTTCCCTAGTGCCCCACTATAGTGTCTCTCATAGGCATATCGTGGGGTTTTAGACGTCACAACTCAACTATTACTATTAGTATTGCATAGTAAGCTTTGGCATAACACAAGGACACAAGAGGGGCAACGCACAATGCTGTGTGCTGTGTTCTCTTTTTATGTCATTTTGCTGCGCTATAAGCTACGATAGACAAGAGCCAATCATACTCGGGGACAGCTTTCTGTGGCAATACAGGGAAGAGTACGAAACCAAAGTGCGTGTTTGCCACCACTTCAGGGTTCGCATCCCGGCTGCGGCGGCTGCATTTCCGATGGAGGCGGAAATATAGGCCCATGTGCTCAGATTTGGGTGCACGTTAAAGAACCCCAGGTGGTCGAAATTTCCGGAGCCCTCCACTACGGCGTCTCTCATAATCATATGGTGGTTTTGGGACGTTAAACCCCACATATCAATTAATCAACCACTTCAGAACCTATAGTCCCACAAATGCGTCCGTGTTATCGGCATGAAAATATTTTCAAAAAAAAAACATTACCTTATCTTCTACGGGATCATGTTTTAAAGAGACGCTACCCGAACGAAGGAGATAATAATATTTGTTTAGCTTAATGAAGTGTCATTTCGCATTTTTTGCGCGTCTAAAAACGTAGCGCGTCTTATAGGTGCACCTCACAGTCAAAATGGCGTATTCGCCTTTAGGTGAGCACTCGTCGCCTTCCCGCTATACCAACAACTCGCCGAAGAAGCTTGCGTCGAATTGCACTCACAAATGGCTTTGTAAACAGACGTAGCTAATTTTATGCAATGGCATTATTCGAACACACTCGTCATTCGATCGAAACGCGAGCCGAACCGGTCAACTTCGCGGAGCAGTACAGGTGCAGTAGCTCCACTCCTGTAGCTTTCCGTTCATTGCCACAGAAAGGTGTCCCCAAGTATAGCAACTCAACGCATTGCCTTTAGTACACGAATATGCTGCAAGAGGTTCCTGCGTTGCCCTGAAATTACCACCCGAGTCTGCCCACGAAGCGGTGTCCGTGCTTCTTAACTACAACTGTCCTGTGCGAGCGCCATTCGATTTAATGGTACATTCCATAACGCGAGTACTAGTTCACCGCACGTTTCCTTCCACACCCTCTTTAATCTCTGTATTGTCAGTGCTGATTCCCACAGCGTATGTTATGAGCAATCAACCAGACAAAATAAAAAAAACCCAGCCAGCTTCACGCACACCGTGCAATCCGTCGGGCAGCCAGGATGTCACCCCTTCGTCAGGCATTGCATTTTCCTTCCAATATTTGGCACTGTTTGACTATATATATTATATGCCCATAGCCGGCTCTTGATAAGCGTCGGTCCTCATAAGCTTGCGTTGAAACCGGCGAATTTACCGACAGCGTCGTCGCCTCGTCGCTAGCGCTCGGCGTGTCGCGCGCTGCGCGCGGTTTCTCAACGAACAAGACAATGTCGTAGCGAGAATGACATCCGCAGACAAGCGTGTTATACGAGGCAAGAGCGGAGGGACGAGTTACCCGTGTGGTTACTCCTCTCTCGCATTCGTATGGCTTCCCACGCATCCATGTGACTCAAGCAGACGTGTAGGTCGGTGATTGTGACGGCACTCGATTTACTATCTTGAGCGCCCGAGTTCAAACACCACCTCGCCGAGGGATTTTTTTTTTTTTGCTACGTGTCACTTCTCCGGTCAGTGACACCTCCTCTCCACGCGAATGATCACTTGAGCTTTAGCGAATGCCACAGACTCCGAAAAGACAGCTGCGCTGTACCGTGTTTGCAAGAGAGTGAGAGCGAGAGGTGCAAGAAAAGGCAGATAGGTTCAATTGACGCACGTCCGGTTTGCCACCCTGCACTGGGCGAAAGAATAAAGGGAGCGAAGAGAGAGAGAGAGATGAAAAGAATAGGGAAGAGAGATTAACAAATTCACAAGCACATTGATGAGGGGACAGTGCGAGCGTTCGTAGCCCGGTTGACTTCACTGCCTTTCATGAATTCCAGTCTGTTTATGGCAATTGAAGAAGAACCTGACTCTGAGACAGTTCAGTTTGTCACTTTCTGGGAATGTGCGCACGTTTTCCCTCTTTTATTTTTTTTGCTTCTTTAGTCGCGTTAGGGAGATGAATTTTAAGGCCCTTATGCTGTCCACTTACCGCAATCATTGTTCACATCTTTTGTCCCATGACGTGGCGCTTTTTGGCCATCAAATAGTTCTTGCACCACAAAAAAAAACCCCATGATCTAATCAGCCATTATTTTCTTTTCCGTTTCTCCTTTCCCACTCACAAGTGTAGAGTAGTAAATCGGGTGATACCGGCTTACACTGCCTGACTTTTCTTTACGATACTCTCTCTCTCTCTCTCTCTGCGATTGCTGACGTCTCTATAGAGCACACGGGCTCGGAAAAGGGTGAATTACTTTGGAAACCAGGCATTCTGCGAAGAGAATGCATGGCAGTCCAAGGCAACTATCTGTTCAAAAGATATTGATTCCATCGTGGTATACGAAACTATAGCAATAGGAAATGGGCAGCTTTTTAGAAAAAATTTATTGCCACAAACGTCATTAACACTCAACAGAACATTTCCGTCTTAGACATACTCTAACGATGATGACAAGACAGACGTCATTTACATGAACATGGATATGAGAATGGGCAGCTATGCGCTTATCTGTACATGAATTGTGTGTTTGTACATGCATAGAAATTGCCTAAATAACTACGCTATAGGCACCTGGAATCACGCTAACGTCACCAGGATTTATTTCAGAAATGTGGCTCTCAATTTCCTCCCACAGCGGTGAATGAAGGGCATTTACGTGGAGGCTGTCGGAAAATTGTTGTGTGCGTTTAGTTATAAAACCATGAACTTGA
Source organism: Rhipicephalus annulatus (assembly GCA_013436015.1). Lineage (NCBI taxonomy): Eukaryota > Metazoa > Arthropoda > Arachnida > Ixodida > Ixodidae > Rhipicephalus > Rhipicephalus annulatus. The sequence continues at coordinate 266,006 of WOVY01005282.1, read as the reverse complement.
TACACTGCCAATTAAATACGAAGCATATACATCTGACAGATAAATTGTGTGATGTTGTAATCCATTCCATTATTGGAGCTTGCATTTTTTCTGCTCGCATATTCGTAGTTCTTTGTGGCGATGTGGCGCTCAGGCGTGCATACACTGGAATTTTCTGGCGAATAATTAGAGAGTAGGGTGCTGTAGTACTGTGTACGTTGCTTTGTGATGGCGTTAATCACGTGCGATATGTCGCACAGAACCTGCGCGCAACGCTGTTAGCAACGCAACGTGCTCAGTACAAAAAAGTCTTTTCTGTTTTTTTAGGGGCGAATCTCCTTAAAGCGGCAGCCGTTTGTCCCTCGTAGTAGTCGTAGTCGTAGTGTGTAACCAGTCTTACGTTTTGACCTGCAAGGTGGGGCCGGTGGGATATTTCTCCTGTGCGTTGTTAATCAATAAAAAATGTGCAGCGTGCGCATTAACTAAAAGCCGAATTCTCCTGTCTCTCATTCCCCATTAGCAGCCATTGGCATGTACATTGAGCACTATTTGACAAGAAATGGTTGCTACGTTATACTCGCTGGGCGTAACCTTTTTGGTTTTAGGAAGGTTTCGCGAGCGTTGAGCCGCAGTGCCATGAATGCAATGAACTAGTATATGCCATGAACTCGAGGTGGTTAAAGGTTGGAAGTAGATACGAAGCGCAAGCCGTAAGAAAGTAAAAGCCGAATTCTCCTGTCTCTCATTACACATTAGCAGCCATTGGCATGTACATTGAGAACTATCTGACAAGAAAGTGTTGCTACGTTGTACTCGCTTGGCGTAACCTCCTTGGTTTTAGACAGGTTTAGCGAGCGTTGTTCATCTATACGGGGCTCCAGTAGACTTTTTTTAGATACGAAGCAGTTTTTTGACTAGCCTGCGTAACGCTGTCCGTCCGTGTCTCCGTGCCAACGCGTCGCACCACGCTCGCCTCACCGCAGTTGCTGGAACGATGCCAACTAGGTCAAGTCGCAGCTCCACGTTGACACCACTCTCTCCCTCACCCGCAGCAGCTGCTGGCTCCTCCGCCAGCTCGCAACACGCTTCTCTCTTGCTTCACCCTCTCCACCACCTTGGACGATCGGCATAAAGGCGAGTAGAAACGCTAGACAGATTTAGTTGCGCGTCCGCAGCTGCTGTATGGACGCGGCCTGCCATCGCAAAGGCTTGCAGGCTGCGTCCATACTGCTGCTGCGGACGCGTGACTAAATCTGTGTACTCTTTCACCTTGTTTATCTGCGATGAAACTTACACGAAACTCAACCCGCCTCCCAAGTTTTTGCGTTTTAAACAAACGTTTATTCGAGTAAGCGCTACACCAAGTTTTCTTTTAAACCATTCTTCCAGCACCCGCGTCGACGCCCGTTTATACCGGATCAACACCGTGTGAACCACTGCTATGTCGCATCCCATCTGGGTTCCCTTTGGTGAGATGGTTCATAATTGTTTTAAAATTAGTAGAGTTAGCTTTCCTGCTATACAGTTTGAACAACTAAAGGCGGCTAGTCACTGCAAACAGCCTCTTCAAGCACGGCTTGCTTCCGCCATGACGTGGAAAATGTAGAGTAGGCTTTTTTTATACAAACCATAAAATAGACTAGTGCTAGCGTGTTTAACAATAGGACCACGTCTCTGCTTAAAGCATGCCAGGGGCCGCCATTACTTGGGCAAATATGCAATGCAGAAAAGCGCACTTGTGATTTATAAAAAGGGTCCGTAATCTTTGCTTAGCCGGACAAGCTACGTCACTGTTTAATGGGCAGGGTTAACGCTACCAGAGGTGTAGCCAAGGTTGGGGAAAGGGTTGGGGGTTTAAACATTCGCGAAGTTTAAAAAATCTTTCATGCGCATATATACACGTACACATACAAACGAACACCCACACATAATGATATGGTTAAATCCCCCTCCCCTAAAAAAGATTTTGGCTGTGTCTCTGATGGCTACGCCTCGCTACTTCTTTGCAGAATAGTTGGTTCATACTTCAAAAACTCAACTTGCTGCACTAGCTGAAGGAAAAGAGCTCAGTACTGTGCTCTTTTCTGTCTCCCTTTTCGTTTTCCTTCAGCTTGCCCAGCAAGTCGAGTTTTCAGGCTATATGTATTATATTTGACGATAAGGACAACCGAGCACCCCTCCCTGTAACGCAACTTCCAACCTACCCACACCCCCTAAGCAGAACTGTGCACACGCTGATGCAGCAAACTCCCGCAGGCAAAAGCCTATAGCCGGGGCCGCCACTAACACGCCAGCCTCTGGCCAAATTTGCAACGTGACAACGGCTCCACGGGAGCCCGCTCTCTGTGGGTCCTACACGCTTCACGTACCAGCGTGGCCCAGAAATGCCCTGGGTCTTATCTGCATAAACAGTGCAGACGGGATGCGCTCGTCGATCACGTCCCCGACATAAGTAAGCCTTCGATTATCCTGGAATGCGTGAACCCGTCTAAGGGTGAACGCTTCCGAACCCCACCCGTGTTCAGGTTGCCTCGACACGCATAGAGGACAATAGAGATTATAAACACAAGCGTTGGACGTAAAGGATGCCATAAACCGTTCTGGGCTGTCGTTTTATTGCCAGTTTTACTGCACTGTTTTTTTTTAATGACTGACACGCTGGATATTAAATTTTCGATCAACCTAACCTCGGATGACTGCCAGTTGGGCGTGTTGGTAAAGGTTCATGGTGAAACAAGCGCTAAAAATACACACACTCAGAGAGTGTCTGTGTTTGAGAGCTTGTCTGTGTCCTCTCTGAGTGTGTGTTTTTTTAGCGCTTGTTTCATCATCAACTTGACCTCTAAAGCTGATGAAACCACAAAGATTAACATCTGGTTGGGTTATAGTAAAAAAAAAGTTGCTTCGAATATGCACGTCAGTCAACGATCACTTCTATTTTAATGACCAAAACAGAGAATACAAGAAGTTTATATTTTCCAGCTTTCATCACAGCACCGAGAATGCCTTGAAGTTCGGCAGATTCCTCGCAACATGCATCATCTACATCACCGAGCAAGGCGGCTTGGTCGGGTTAACATGATCAGCAATAACTATCGCAATGACCCGCAGGCGTGACACGTGGACGCATACGAGTATCCGGGACGTAAAACCTTCGCTATTACCGTCGCAGATTACAAAGGCACGGCAACCATCCTTGCCAAATGGGAGGACACACCTGAAGCGGCTGCTATAGCACTCCGCACCCAGGCGAGTGAGGATCCCATTGTTGTCTTCACCGACTCACAAGCAGCGGCACGTAACTACTTGAAAGATAGGGTCTCCTCCCAACACGCATCGAGTGGGTATCGGGCCGGGTCACGAAGTCTCGAGGGAAATGAAATGGCATACACAGCGCCCCGCAAATGCGTCAAACGGGCTTCCCCAAACGAGATCCGAGGCACTTTTCACTGAACAACACGATCAGAAGCAAGAGAGTCTGTACCACAAGCGTATCATGCGTTACTGCCACATTATCGACTAGAACACAGGTCATACCCTCCGCCACATCTAAAATTCACCAGAGACAAAGGCACCGATATACAGGCGCCTTCAAAGCAACACGTTCACCCATGGCGTACTATTGCACCATATGAGGCCGGCGTTGCATAGCTACGTCTGTCCTCACTGCGATGTAGCAGGCACTCTGGCGCCCCTCCTGCTGCAGTGCAGAGTAAGGGTCCCACGGCTACAGGCAACATCAACAGATACGGAACGCAACCTACTAAGTGAAGCGTGGGAGGCTGTGATCTCCCAGCCAGACCCGGTCGACCAATGCCAACTTCTCGCTCGGGCCCAGTTGGTGGTCCAGGCTAGAAGGTTCGTGGACTCAGCGACTCTCCCACCTTCACTCACAAGCTTTACGCCATAAATGTTTTCTCTCTCTCTCTCATGCTGCAGCCCCAGTAGCGACCTAGCAGTGTGACTTCACGGACTTAACGGTATCATCTGGTATCAGTGTCGTCGGACGGCAGCAAATGTTTTCCTTAGTCACACGATGTCGCACTTCGGCATCGGCGGTTAATCGTGGGGGGTCGTCCTACTCGGCGGTAGGCACAGCCTTGTTGTGCATGATCGCATGTCGCGTCTCGTGCAGAAACGCACATGCTCACGTCTCGTGCCGTTCCAGGATGAGAGAGAGAGGGTTTCAGGAAATGAAAAGACGCAACTTCCGCAGCCTCAATATATATATTACAGCAAGGTTCAGTGCCTGTAGGGGTGGATGAGAGCATTAAAGATGTGGAGAAGAGAAATGGCATCGATGACCAAAGACGTGGTGGGTGGCATATATATATATATATATATATATATATATATATATATATATATATATATATATATATATATATATATATATATATATATATATATATATCAGCGGTTCTTCGCTTCCTTGAAGACACGGGTTTAGTGTCTTCAAGGAAGTGAAGAACCGCCCTGATGACTTCGGTGTGGTGCCGTGCAGGGAAGAGGAGGTGTCTCGGTGTAGCCGCGGGCAGAACTTAAGACAACCACAAAACAGTCGCTCCCCTCCCCCTCTCTCGTCGTGCAAGGCCGACGCTGACAACGTCAGCTAGTTAAAAAAAATGGCAGATCCCACGTACAGGGGGAATCGATGATATGCGAAGCACGAATGAGAAATCTTGATATGTCACTTTAAAATCAGCACAACGTTAAGAGGTGGAGGTAAATGATGCCGCAAATGACTTCCATGTCAAGATTATCATGTTTGGATGATTTGTATACCTTTGTCATCTATTCACGTCACGTGACACCAAATTTAGTATATATGTGAAGCTACCGAAACGGTCGCGAGCACGCTATGAGCGTGGTATGTTTTCCTGTTCTCACATGGCACGCGTGTCAGGATTATCATGTTTGCACCAGTCATATCTTTCGTCATCCATTGACGTCACGTAACACCGAATTTGGTATATGTGGAGCTAGCAAAACGGCCACGAGCGCATCATGAAGGGCCTAATATACTCCAATGTAGCGTTCACGCGCGCGCACGCTGAGAACAGCGACGCTACGTTAGCAAAACGCGAGCACTCTGTAGTCTGACGCCAGGAGCGACCAGCGTCCGTCGGCACGGCCTGACGGCAACCAGCGCGACATGCTGCATTTAACGCCGATGCGTTACCCAAACAACACTGCGTCTCTCTCTTTTCGTGACGGAGGGACGCCGGTCGCCCTGAAACGCGCATGCGTCAAAGCAGCGCAGCACGGCGTGTGCCTGCGAGTATATGGCAGGACTGGCGCCTGGCGTGGTAACGCTGGCGTGACGCGACGAAACGAACGCCGGCGAGCACACGCACCACATCACCTCGAAATGTAGGGTTGAGAGCTGGGCTAGTTGGTGAGACATCATTTAACCATATGGTGTAGTAGCGCAAATTCACGGGACGAAGAGGACAAGAAAACACGACACTCGCTACACTCGCAACTAATTTTTATTTCAGAAGCAGCACTTCATATATAACCCATAACCCTAGCGACACAGAAAAGAACTACGAACACTGAATCATTGCCAACAGAAGCTTTTGCGCAGACTCAAGCGATAGTACACGGCAGTTAAGCTTAGACACTTTTAGATGACATAACTAAAACAGCCCTGGGTAACATCAAATCAAAAAAACAAAAAAAAACAAAAAAAATTTGCGGGAATTCACACGTGTTTGAAACGAAATTTTGAAACGACAAAAAGGAGAGTATGACACATGCAAACACTGATCTCAATTAAGTCCTTCGAGGTAGCTGGCTTCTCGGTTACTTAACGAAACCGATGACTGACTAATGCATCCTTCTTTTCTTTTTTTAATGTGAAAGGCTTCGACAATTTCTCTCGTTAGTTGGTTTCCATGACGGAAGACTACGGTTGTGTCACTGTACAGTGGTGAGCAGCCACACTGGGAACAGTGTCTCTTTATGTGAGAATGAATGTCAGTTCCTAATGATCGCCTGTGTTCTAAAAGTCGGGTGTTCAAACAACGTGTGGAAAGGTATACATCGGCCAGACGGGTCGTTGTTTGAACACCCGACTTTTAGAACACAGGCGATCATTAGGAACTGACATTCATTCTCACATAAAGAGACACTGTTCCCAGTGTGGCTGCTCACCACTGTACCGTGACACAACCGTAGTCTTCCGTCATGGAAACCAACTAACGAGAGAAATTGTCGAAGCCTTTCACATTAAAAAAAGAAAAGAAGGATGCATTAGTCAGTCATCGGTTTCGTTAAGTAACCGAGAAGCCAGCTACCTCGAAGGACTTAATTGAGATCAGTGTTTGCATGTGTCATACTCTCCTTTTTGTCGTTTCAAAATTTTGTTTCAAACACGTGTGAATTCCCGCAAAATTTTTTTGGTTTTTTTGGTTTTTTTGATTTGATGTTACCCAGGGCTGTTTTAGTTATGTCATCTAAAAGTGTCTAAGCTTAACTGCCGTGTACTATCGCTTGAGTCTGCGCAAAAGCTTCTGTTGGCAATGATTCAGTGTTCGTAGTTCTTTTCTGTGTCGCTAGGGTTATGGGTTATATATGAAGTGCTGCTTCTGAAATAAAAATTAGTTGCGAGTGTAGCGAGTGTCGTGTTTTCTTGTCCTCTTCGTCCCCGTGAATTTGCGCTACTACACCATATGGTTAAATGAGACCTCGAAATGTATTGGCGCTTTGACTGTGACATGTAGTCATGTTCTCACATGTCACGCATCTCATGATTATAACGTTTGCACCAGTCCTACACCTTCGTCATTCATTGGCGTCACGTAATACCAAATTTGGCATAGATGAAGCTAGCGAAGCGGCCGCGAGCGCATCATCAGTGTGGCATGTAGTCATGGTGTTACATAACACGCATATCCTGATTGTCATGTTTGTATGTGTCATTTACCTATGCCGTCCGTTCGCGTCGCGTAATACCGAGTTTGGCACATGTGAAGCTAGTGAAACGGCCGCGAGCACAGCATGAGCGTAGTATGTAGTTATGTTGTTACATGACACGCATCTCATGTTTATCATGTTTGCACCAGTATCATACCTTCGTCATCCATTCACGTGTCGTAATACCACATTTGGTATAAATGAAGATAGCGAAGCGGCCACCAGCGCATCATGAGCGTGACATATAGTCATGTCGCTACATGACACGCATCTCATGATTATCATCTTTGGCCCAGTCACACACCTTCGTCATCTATTCACGTACTGTAATACCAAATTTGGTATATGTGACGGTAGTGAAATGGTCGCAAGCGCATCATGAGCGTGGCATGTAGTCATGTTGTTACATGACAGGCATTTCATGATTTTCATGTTAGGGTCTGTGGCTTGTGTTTGCCATGCAATCATGTCATACGATACCACTTTTGCAACATGTCATGTGAACGAAACTACCGCAAGAGCTGCAGGACCATAACATGTAAATCATGACATTCAAAACATACATATCATGGTTTTCATGTTATTACTACTTAAATATGTTCTTCAAACAGTCATGTTTTGCTATACCAAGTTTGGTATCGATACTAATATCGAAACGGCCAGGAGAGCTAAAAGTCGTACGTGGCTAGATAGATAGATCGATTTTTTTTATTCAGAATAAGGGAACAAGGGCCCTCTCACAGGAAAGTGTTACATAGGTGGGGGAGGGGGGGGGGCTATAACACATACAGGTACACGAAATGATTATTAGGGCCAGAAAACACGCAAACTAAGCACTATACAGCTACTAAATAGATTAAAGTAAACATAAGGTCAATATTCTTACCACATAATCTTAAATAATCAGAATAAATAATACGAGTCAAACAATAATGAAACTATAAATGTACTTTAAAAATCATCCAAACAAAGAAGGAAATAGAGTCAGAAGAGTACAATAACACGCAATCTAGCTTACTACAAGCACACGCGCCATTAAAGCATAAAGGAATGACAACATCACCATCAGCACGTGTGAAATACTGAATTGGGCAAACACAGCGATAAGTAACACGACCCATGAACATACGCAGTTTGTACCGAAAACACGGTTTGCAGAAGAAAGAGGGGCGGGGGGGGGGGCGCATACCGCAAAAGATGAATAGACACGCTCAAAGTCGTCGAAGTTCTCTAAGAAATGCTACGTATTAAAAAAAAGTTGCCCGCAGCTTCCCTCGGGGGAACACTGAGGAGGATGCGGAGCATATAATTGGTTAACGGGGTGCTAAAGTGCGACTTACTTGGGTCGATGGCTAAATTGGTTAACGTGGTTGTGAAATGGGGTGTTAAATTGCGACTTACTTGGGTCGATGGCTAAATTGGTTAACGTGGTTGTAGGAGGGGGTGTTAAATGAGTGAACACGTACACACGTATGCGAAAGGGCGGCGCTGGTCGAAGGGACGTCGATCATTGTGTTTGTGGATTCGTTGGAATTCATTTCACCGCGACCTTGGACGTCGACGCGCCGTACAAACCAACCGACGAGCGGCAACTGAGCGAGCGAGCGCCGACCTTGAGTATATATACAGCGCGACGGCGCATGCACTGTCAGCTGTCGAATGTTCGAGAAGGGGGAGAAGCGCAACGGCGCATGCGCGCGCGTCAGCTGCCGATGTTCTCGAAGCGTGACGGCGCATGCGCGCGCGTCAGCTGCCGATGTTCTCGAAGCGTGACGGCGCATGCGCGCTACATTATACAGCTAGCGAATGTTCGTGAAGAGGAGAAGCGCACGCGGTGTGTAGAGGAGGAAGGGTGCACAGATGGTGGAGGAGTGAAGCGCGCGCGGTGTGTAGAGGAGGAAGGGATGCACAGATGGTGGAAGAAGGAGGAGGAAGTTTGCGGACGGCGCCGTACTACAAGCCTCGAGTATTAGATGCTCCGCATCTAAAAAAAAACACGACTGCTCGCGTGTCACAACTGTTTACAGCCCCCCCCCCCCCCCGTATGTACTAGATCGTGCGTTAGGAATTCATTCAATAGGGTCTTTCCTATGCTTTCGCTTGAGATAGAAGGAAACGCTTCTCCTTCATTCGACACCGGTAATCAGTACGAACCTTGCACTGCACGCGATATACTCGAACGTCAACGGAAGACAAGACAGCGGTACGCCCCACCGCACAAATCGCTTAAAGTTGACGAAGCTCGCCAGCTAAAAGAAATTCAGGTTAACACCTATCCACATTTGGAAAGGTGGCATCACACAAGCCCCAATGCATATGTGAACCAATGGCCGTGGTGCGAGTCACGACCGACGTCACGACACGTCACATCGGACTGCCAGAACAAGCCTATGGAGGTTCAGTCGCCTCTGATACTCACGCTACTGGGGGAGCCTTTGGAGGCCGTCTTCGCCCGACCTGACCTGAAGACCCAAAGGGGTGTCCTGGATCAAGGTGGTCGAGCTGCAGCAGCCACTAGTGTTCTGGAACGGGTAAACCACCCTTGACATTCTCCCCTCCCTTTTTTTTCTTTTTTTTGGTTTTTTTCATCAATAAAAATGTTGTATCATCATACTCATCATCATTATCAACATCTCCTTCATTCAATTAATGTGAATAATAAAGACGAAATAACATTTAGGCATTCCCAATTCACACCCAGATACGCAACATTAACGGGCACTCTGCGACGCATTTGCTCGACTTCCCCTCAAGGAATTATGCGGGCAGCAGTTTTTTTTTCAACCTAAGGCCTGTTATATACATACTAATCGTTTCTAAGTAGACGGGGAGAAAAAAAGAGAAGAATAAAAGAACGACGGGTGGGGTAACGAGATGAAGTATTCACTTCACTACCCTGTACTTGGGAAAGAGAAAGGGAGGTCAAAATAAAGCAATACAAGAAGAGAAATTTGTGACGGCACTATGAAGTCATCGCTATAGTGTCTCACAGGCGAGACCTACAAATTGTGAAAAGTTGTGGTTCATCATCTGCCAAAGTCGTGTCGTTCTACCTGCTGAAGCACGTGGGACGGCTCTCAGCTCTCCCATAGTACAGTACTAAATACTGTAAATCGTTAACCATTTCTTCCAAACACACAACAAACATTTTTCCAAAACACGAAACTCCTACCCGCAAGTGTGAGGTCCACGGGATGGATTCATGCTCTCCCATAGTACAATACTAAGTACTCAAAATCGGTGACCACTTTTTTTCTAAGCACACACTTCGCCCATTGTTCAGTACAAAGTACTCGAGTAGGAAAGTGTCCAGTACTCTAAATTGTTTAACACTTTTTCTAAACGCATAGTCGTACTCTAAGTCATCCAACATTTGTTCTACACGCTTTCGCATAGTAGATTACCATGCACTCTAATTCATCAACCACTTTATCTAAGCACATTTGCTTCTGGTGAAGAAGTGCGAGACGGGCAAAAGCCCGTTTCGTTAATGCCTACGGGATGGCTTTATGCCGTCTCATAGTAGAGTCCAAATACTCTAAATTGTGAACTAGTTTTTCTAAGCACTTGCTATCCCATAGTAGAGTGCAAAGTACTCAACATCGTTAAACACTCTTCCTAAACGGCCTCGAAGTGATTCGCGGTAATTATCTGGTATACGAGGTCCCTATATAGGATTTTATTCGTTGTGAGATGGTGGTTGTCCAGCTGGCTGGTTTGGCCTCCACTCCTCTTTCGGAGTTGCAGCGGACGCACTTAGAAGATAGCACTCATATGGTGAAACGAAATGAACTTTTGGGCAGCATCAATTTTTACGACTGAAAATCATAACTGGAGGTGTCTTGCTTGTCTTACGACATTTCTGCCACAACGAGGGCTCACCGCTCTACTAAAGAGATGTGATATTTTCACGCCACCAATCTGTGCAGGGCTGTGCGTGACCCTGTGCTTGAACCCAATCGTGGATATGTATTGATACCCGTGAGTTGACCAGAACGGTGTTTCTCCTTGTTCTTCACGTAACAGAGGACAGGTACCATGGACACTGGAAACATGGCACGACGGCATGCGTTACAACGAGCGAGATCCATTACACGGATTTCCTCAGATGTAATGATTTATTTATTTATTTACTTATTTATTTATTTTTGTACTTGTATAGCGAAGGATTTGTTCGTATTTTATTCACATACGTACTTAACCCTTTGAAGAACTTTGTACACGTTTGTGTGCACAATTGTTTTTTTTGCTATTTGTTTGAATCTCTTTGCGTACGCAACTTCTTTTTGCTAGTTGTGCCGAGTAGTATCTAAGAGCGAGTGAGATGCATTGAACTTTCGATTAACTTATCATCCTGCATAATGAATACGTTTTAAATGAACATTTTTCTCCGTATCGCTGCATACGGCCAATTTGCTTAAGGCATTACCATATTTAACGAGTCGTTGCATTCTTGGCTTTCGTGAGGTACTTGGAAAGTATACTTTGTTTCATCAAAATGAAATGAAGAAAAAATAAAATCACATGATATTTCGAGCGTGAGGTTTAATTTTTACTCAAACAAAACATGATCGGCTGCCTTGAGAATAAATATACATTTAATTGTAATGTGATTAATATCTATTTTTATAAAACAGGAAACTCAACTTATTAGGACATTCTCTTTGTTGTACTGGAATATCCAGCGTCTTCAAATAATGTATGCATTCGTTGCATTCTCGAACAATTTGTCATAGGTCGCACATCAACGGGCTTAGCTTTGTGGCGTCCCCTTTTGTGTGTGTGTGTAGTCAGAATTTGGTTTAAAGAGCTTTACGTTGAGGCTTCAAAGAAAATTTTTGACCTGATTTATTGGTACGTATTACACGTTTCTTTCGTTTTTCTCGGGTACAATGGCCATAGCGTAGTTTTCTAGAGCGTCGACATTCGACATTCGAGACCCAGCGCTCACATGCAACCATTGTAAATATTAATTCACTTTTATGATTATGTGGTGACCTCACTACATAGAAGCTTATATGGTCATAGAAACTCTGTTTCACCGTAGAACGCTTCGCATTTGGCAGCTTAGCATTCAAGATGGAGAAGTTCTTTGCTCTTTTTGGAGACATCCTAGTGCTTTTTTTGCATGCTTTTTTAAGGAGGGGGGGGGCGGGAGTGAAGCTCCTTACGCCATGGGTCGTACGTCCCGTGTAGTCGTAGTAGCCACCTCTCGTTTAGTCCTTAGAATGTCCGCTGTATGGCGGTACTTTTATACCACTAATATATGTTGAAAAGATGCGAGATTGTGGTACTTGGAGTGTTCACTAGATGGACGAACAGACGGATGGACGAATGGACAGAGGGACGCATGGACTGATGGACGCTTAGCCCCACTCATCATCATTCACTCCGTGGATATGCTGTGATTTTTTTGTCTATGTATTGCCGTATACTTCGTCAGCCATACCAAATAGAACAACAACAGAAAAGCTGGTCTTACACTTGCCAAAAGGAAAACGTGATCAAGAAGGACGTGGCTGGGGGATACTTCGAATTAATTTGGGCCGTTTGGAGTTCATTAACGTGCATATAAATGAGCAAGACGCCCGTATTCGCTTCGCGACACTACTCAAAATGCGGCTACATTGGCCGTCAATTGAACCCGCGCCTTCGTGTTTGGCAGCGCAGCGCCATAGCCACTAACCCACTACTTTGGCAGACCAACCTAACCAACATGAGGGCTGAAGTAAAATTTAGGAAGTATAATGGGAACTACTCGCATGACCAAACGTCCATTCGTGAGCAATAAGATAGGGCAAACTTGAGTGTAGGGTTGCCTATGACTATATCCGAAAAGGAGCCAAAACTTAAGCTAAAAGCAGCCAAGTGGCGTAGCCATTTGTTCTTAGCGCCAGACTTGTAGCCAAATGGTAGAAAAGTGATATTATCAGGAGTTCATTTTTATTATTGAAAAATGAGTAATATATTAAAGCCGCAATGAAATATAGGATCTTTTTTTTTTCTCTCTTGCTCGGTCTTAAGGCATAAACCAATTGCCAGTCAGTAAACAAATTACTAATTTTATGCGCCTGCATATATGTCATGTACATCAGGTAGAGTAACTGCCAGAGGCAGAGTACAATTGCAACATTCCCACCATATCTTAAGCAGGAACATGATTACTGAAGCAGGTTGTGCTAGTATTCGCGGACCGAAATTATTAGTACTTACCCCAATGGCGGTCAACTTCAAGCAGTGGTATCCATAAGTCGGCAAACTCACTTGAGACTCTTGCGAGTCGACTGCCTCAAGCTTAGCCAGATTCAGATCGAGTCGTGCATCTAAGTCTGAGTGGGTACGATATAGAAAAAAACATGTGCCATGTCTGAGTTCGAGCGAGTCCAGTTCAGGAAAACATTGGTGAGTGTGATACAAGAGCGCCCGAAGAGTGAGGTATGTTTCATGAGTGAGCTCTAAATTTTTGCCGATCGATGGTGGTATCAGAAGATGACAAGCCCAACTTCATTTTGTAACAGATCGATATTTTTTTTAAGGGCGAAGCTCCTTAAGGCGTGGGCTGGGCGTCCCCTGTATGCAGCTTCCTCTCGTTTAGTTCTAGAAGTATTCACTAGATGGCGATACCATCACCTGTATGTATCCACCTCTTATTAATTTCTTCCAGTGTTCATTAGATGGGGGTGCTTGTAGCTGACGATGAAAAGATGCAAGATGTTATAAACTAGACGGTGGTACTTGTAGTTGATAATTAAAGATGCGAGATGCTATAAAATAGTAATGATGTCACATATGGCGCGTGTTATTAATAGAAGGCAATCGTTCGATTTATTGCCGTGGCGTACGCTAGGGGGAGCGTTGCAACAAATTCGAGTGGGCAAAATGTACTGAGGATTCATGGTTTACCAGGTTTACTTCCGAAGCTTCGCCCACTCATCATCATTCACTTCGTGGATATGGTGGCACTTTTTTCAAGTTTACACGAGAAGACGCGCCGTGCATAAGTTTTAGAAGCAGCTCCATGGCTCGTAGCGTCAACGTCGATGGCGGGCAGCATGACAGCCACGCGTTCCTCGACATGCGTGCAACTTCGTCATTAGACAGTTAAAGCTTGGCGTGCGTAGCGCCTGAAGACCTACGCGGGGTGCGTTTAGTACGTAACGGCTGAGGCTGTCGCGCACAGCGTAAGCTTACCGTACGCAACAACCGAAACGTGGAGTGCGCGTCGGCGTAAACAGCCTTGAACTTGGGCTGCTCTGCGCCATCTATGGGCGAAGAAATGAACTATACACTACCCAATGGACGCGGCCTTTTTCTCGCACCAGCCATGCAGTCGACACTTGCAGCCGTCGAGATCTCGCGAGACGGTCGCCGGTAACGTATACGCCGGTAAGGTAAGGCTGTAGCGCGCGCGGCGTCAGCACCGAGATCTAGCGTGCGCATCTTTTGCGTGCGCAAACGCACGTATCTCTCTTAGGTTCAGCGCATGCGCAGTCTTCCTCTCTCTCACCCGTTGCGTGCGCAAGGCCGTTGCGCGCACTAAACTAGAACTGTCTATTATGTTTTAGCTGAAAAGCCTACTTAAATTTCATCTTCAAAGGGACAACACTAAAGAGCAACAATCACTTGGTTTAAATTGACCAACTGCACTCTGAGAACAGCAATGCCGTATGTTTCAGTATAATGAGTTCGGTATTAGCAGTGGAAATCAACACTAAAAATTTCATTTTTGAATTGCGCGCTAAAATCTTTGCGAGTGACGTCAACGATTAAAAAAAAGTATCTGCCGTGTTTGGAGACATTGGCTTGACCAAATTTTCTGAAACTTCGTAGGTTAGGTCTGTGGTACGCACAGATGACAGTACACTACATTTACGTAGATTAGAAGCTACGTAGGGACCCAGCAGACGCCTTTCAATATCTATAGCGTATGACGTCGCGGGGTTTGGTGCGGGAGTTTCCAGGCAGCTTCTCCGCCCGTATATCCTTTTCGCGCGTTTTATCTACCAAGTGTCGTGTCGCGGTTCGAAGAGTGATTACGGCAATGTGCAACTGTAGTTTATTAATACTCGAAAAATCATTTTACTCCTTACTGTCCCCTCAGCTTACAAGTTTTGATGTATAACTTACACCCCTTCCCCCCCTCGAAGCGAAAGATGAGTCCCGCTAAGCGAACAAGAACTTCACTCCATCGTAACAGGCTCAGTGAGTGTTATGTTCAATTGTTCCGATGAGCACCAAACTTCCGGCGGGGGAGGACGTGCGAATGCGATATGGGGTAGCTTGAATGGGGCTCCTTCCACCTCCTTTCCGAAATTTTTATATTTTTCTAGCGTATATATACACGCACATATACAAATGAACGCACGAACATCTATTAGGTGTGGCAGAACTCCCCCACCACCTTTCACCGCGATTCAAATTTCAACGACAGTACGGCTAGATGGCGTTGGTAAAATATATCCTTAATGTACATGTTGTGGGGGAGTTAAGGAAACGGTGGTACATGTTCTGATCGAGTGCGGCGATATCCACCCAGGTATACCGGGGGGGGGGGGGGGGTACAAGCCTGCATGAGGCTTTGGGTTTTAGGGACAAACATGGAAAGCTGAACACGTCCGCGATAGAAGCAAGCAAGAGACGGTTGGAGTATTGGTGGCAGAAATGTAGAGAGAAAAGACAGAAATAGTGGGAAAATGAGGTCATTCTGCGTGAAAAGGCAGAGAGACGGGTTACAAATCAATATTTTTTCTTTGTTCAAAACATATCAATTTAATCGAAGTAGATAAAGCATTATTTCAACATAAAAAGAAGGCTTTCGTTTTTTTTATTATTGCGTGCCTGGTATACATAAATGTCACCGCCCCGTTATACAGCTGACGCTAATAGCATCCGTCCATCCTTTTCTCAAACGAAAAGTTAATGTGATGATGTCTTCGTGTGATGAAACGCTTTGTGACCTCATTAGAACATCGAAAAGTGAATGATCTCAGACGCCATCATGACGTGATCACGAAATAGTGATTTTCTTTTCATCGCTCTCGTGTACTCGCACCGCCGACGCCGAATCTTAGTGTATGATTGATGACGCACGTTGAAGGCTTTCGCGTTAATATAGGAGGTTCACACTTCCTCTACGCAGTCTTTCATATCGGTTAGCCAAGAGCTCCCATCTGCGGGATTGGCCTAAAATACCGACCTCCAAAGGTTCTCATTGCCGAACGATGTTGTTTTGTTTCGGGTTTTGTCCCGTTCCAGCGCCTTATGGAATCTCGACGAATCAGCATTTCCCGCGTGCAATCCTTATCACGGCTGTATAGCGCCGCTCGAGTGGACGAACGCGTTCGTGGTGGAGCTATGGATTAGAGCGCTCGTTCGACGCAAGCGCGCGAGTTCGCGGCTTAAGCTGCGGCTAATTAGGTGCGGCTCTCCGTGACTCGACGCGCCGGCGTTGGTGGAGGAAGTGGACTCCGCAGGCCGACGTGTCTGAGAATAAATAACTGGCTCCTCGAGACTCATTAAAGGTGGACCCGAAATGTCGACGGGCAGCGCGAATCCCGGAGTGTTAGAAGAACTCCAGTTTTAGTGAGGATTGAGTGACTACTTTCTTCGGGTGTGCCTTGTTTATTTCTTTTTATGTGAACGTTCCGGAGGCACGTGCTTCGAGGTCGACTAAATAAACCAAACCAGCCGGGGTTAGAATATCGTGAAACGCTAACATGCATGCTTTCCGAGGTCAACTTCAGAAAAATGGAGAGTTTGAGAATTGGGGGCCGAAGACACTGGGTCCCCAAGCTTCGTTGCGTAGGTTGCTCTTGCGTTCGCACCATCAGAAGAGTTTGAGAACTGGGTCAAACGCAGGCTACGTTGGGTCAAACACACGGGGCGCCACCCGTGGCCAAATTCGAAATTATGCGAGACGCGGGAAATACGGCAGCATGGATCGCGCTGCGTCTGCTTCGTCTCGCTGGCGATTCAAGACGCCTTGGTGCCCCACCCTTCAGCACTCTGGAGGCTACAGGGCCCCTAAGCCAAGAGAAAGGGCGATCAGCTTCTCCACATGTATTCATTCGCGCCATGTCGTCTGCTCAGCGTCTTCACGACATCTGCTCACCGAATGGTCTATACACACTCATTGCAGATAAGGCTGGTTTATTAACTTAAAGATACATTAAAACTGTGAAACAAACAGTCACCCCAGGAACTTCGAGCGTACCATCGATTTGTTGCTCTGCACGCTGAAGATCGTATATAGGTGCTCATGGCGGCGGATAACTTCACATTCTGTCTGTTTCTCTCTGACGGTTATCGTGGTTATCGTATAACTCCTTCTCCGTCGATGCGCTCCTTCGCGTTTCCCGCTGCAATGCTTCTTCTTTCTCTCTTTTTTTTGTTTCTGTCCAAAGAGCATCTGACGCGCACGAAACCCTGTCCCATGTTGCATGTCTCATGTTTGAAGATGCAGCGTCCTTGGTCTGGCGACGCAGCCCAAGCCCTGCCTGGGCGCGTTATAGTCTTAGCACGTGCGGCTAAGCAAGCAGCATATCTACACGTATACCTGATGTTTTATTCCCAGAGTAAGGTGAAACAAATCGATGGTGGATTTCACCATTCATTTGTTGCTGTCAGTGCAGTGGGCGTGTAGCAGGAGCGAGTTCGGATCAAAGCGGGCAGTCGCTTCTGCATGGATGCTTGCAAACGCAGTTACCGGGAGTAAGAGACAAAAATATCTACATGCGTGCGAACTAAATGCGAACAATAAACGTATAACATAATGATTTGGTGTAACACACACCAAACAAACGCCAATTTCAGTCAACCCGGTCAAATTTAAGGCACTTATCATATATGGGCTATGTTTTTCTGCGCAACTGTGTGGCTCTCTTACACTCTATAGCTTTGGTAGCGCTGAACCAAAAGGTTTTGGGCCTTGGGTCAGCACGAATGCGAGAGCCCAAGATTGGCTTGGTTTTTGTGCATGCGCTCTGGCGCGTCGCAAGCTTCTTGGGTCCCCAAGCTCCTTGGGGCCCCAATTCTCTCTAATGTCTCACCGTTGACAGATCCAGAGTTGATGCGTGTGACGATGAATGAGTGAGTAAGCGAATGAGAAATAGTGAGTGAGTGAGTCAGTGGGTTATTGGGTGCGAGTGGGTGAGTAAAAGAGTGGCTGTCTGAGTGACTTCGAGTGAGTGAAGGATTGATTGTGTGATGGACTGCAAGTGAGTGAGGGATTGACTCTGTAAGTGACTGCAAGTGAAAGAGTGAGCAAGCGAAAGAGTAAGTAAGTGAAAAATAAGTGAGTGAAAGAGAGGGTGAATGAGTGAGTGGGTGAAAGTGTCAGTGAGTGAAAGAGAGAGTGAGCGAGTGAATGAGTTTGCAAGTTAGTGAAAGAGTGAGTGAGTGACTGAGTGTGCGAGGAAGTTAGTGAGTGTGTGAGCGATCTTGATATGTCGTATTCTCTATTTCGTTTATTTTCTTCTTTTTCTTTGTAAGCGGATAAGCAACTTTCATTATGAAAATTAGCATCCAGGATGCAGATTATTCACATCTTTTCGAACGAACTCCAGTCGCCCGAACTCCCATGGCACTTATGTGCACCTGAGCTATCAAAACGTACCTAATTCGTTCCCTAGACAGCCGCACACACACACACACACACACACACACACACACACACACACAAAACGCTTCTGTACGTTGCTTCAAGGTTCGGCCTATGGAAGTCTGTGCGTCACTTCTTCCGATTAGTGCGGCGCGAAAGACGCGACAACCAGGCAATCACCACGAGAATTGGTGCGGCCACTTGAAGCTCTGGCAGTCGGCTCACGTCTTGGCCCTCTCACTTATTTAAGCGCGTCAAGATTTGTGTTTCCTGAAGCTGTGTGTGTGTGTTGAAGAGGGCATGGGGGTGCAGCTTAAGCGGGTCCCCCATACTGGCAGTCGGCAAACACTGGACTTCCATATGTCTCTCGCTCGACCTTTGCGTTGGAAAGGAAAAAAAAGAAGAGAAAAATAATGAAGCGTGTTTGCACAATGTTTGCTTTTACTTAAGCTTAGTTATCTTTCTGACCTTATTTTTTTTTCTTGCTTAGGTTCACCGACAAATCCGTGCTTGAGCTGTTTAGATGTGTGTACTCTATCCTCTTCGCAGCCTACGTTCCGCGCCATCTCCACAGCAAAGCTATTAGGTCGTTCTTTTCCCCCTTGTTCCCTGCTGCAATAATTAGTGAGATAATCGCCTAGCAATCGTTTTTTTCATTTTTGGCCTTTCTTGGCGCGCTATAAACAGAACCACTAGCCAATCGACGTACGTAACAAGAAACAAGATGCACACTGCTACGTTTTGCACGGGGGGTAAAGTATAGGGAGGCTCTTATTAAGAAACGCCGGAAGTTGCTTCTTTGTTTTTAGGCGGTGAGAAAGTAATCTGGGTATGAGTTAATTATCAATGTACAAAAGAATTACATACCTCTTCTGTAATCTGTACTCAATTTGCTGCTTGAATCACGCAGTAGTTCCCAGAAGAGGTCAAAATTTGTTGTGCAGCTTGACGTAAGTATACCTCGAACGCAATATGGCATTTTTATCCTGGCCGATTACTGCTCCGAGCATTAATACGTATAGGCTGGATAAACATCCGGATGATGCACATGTTGTGGAAGAACCACCAGTTTGAGTAGATCTCTGATTTGGGCTTCTAGGGAAACACAAAACTTGCTAGTTCTAGCCTCTTAATTGTGAAAAAGAAAAGCCATGTGTCGTAAGAGTGATGAATCGGGCTGTCCGGTATGGTTCAGTAACTACAGCAGCGCCTCTTCTGTGGTTCCTGTCTCGTCCTCGTCTCGTCATCCGCAGCGCAACAAGAAATCGTGAATCTTTTATCACTCTGTATAAACTTAGAGGTGATCCCAGTCTTTCACATAGATGTCTGGTATTCTCGCTCCCATGTTGGTGTTCCTGTGTCCTGATGTATTACTTAGGCATTTAATCGCGCAAACAAAGTTCATTTCCGAGGCCACACCACATGGGCGCATTCATGTTGAGATCTGTTCCGATAGGTGCTGGTTCACTCGCAGCTGCTCCAGGGAGCTTACAGGCGGTCCAGTAGGCTCTTTATGAGTTGCTCACAAGTAAAGTGTATGCTCTTTCAATTAAATCATTCAGCTCATTCCCGCATGTTATTCAGAACATTTATTGGACTTTACCTCACGTAAAATTATGCGCCGATATTGTGTGTACACGTCAGAACTCTCAAACTATAACGTCCATTTCGTACCGGTTGTATATTTCAAAATATATTTTTGAATGACCTGTAAACCACATTCCACCAGTAACTCAGCATTCCACCAGTTCTACTTTAAATCACTGTAAACCAGCATTAAACCACTGTAAACCACTGTAAACCAGCATTAAACCTGTGAACTGTAACCAGCACTGTAAACCAGCACTGTAAAACTGTAAACCAGCACTGTAAGCCAGCATTAAACCACTGCGAACCACTGCAAACCAACTGTATTTCCTCTGTGAACCAGCATTCCACCAGTTCCACTAAACCAGTAAGTGTTTGACGGAAAGTGCTTGTAAGGGCAACAAGAGCGTCACTCGTTGTTTGTTGATTTATTTGTGGGGTTTAACGTTCCAAAACCACTATTTGATTATGAGAGACGCCGTAGTGGAGGGCTCCGAAAATTTCGACCACCTGGGGTTCTTTAACGTGCACCCAAATCTAAGTATACACGAGCCTACAACGTTTCCGCCTCCATCGAAATGCAGCCGCCACAGCCGGAATTTGATCCCGTGACCTGCGGGTCAGCAGCCGAGTACCTTAGCCACTAGACCATCGTTGCGGGGCGTCACTCGTTGTTTGTGAATCTTGTAGTAGCCACATAGAATTTCTTATAAAATGCACTATAGGGAACCCTGACGATATCATTTGTAACGCGTGGCACTTCAGCCTGCGTGGGAACGATGAATTTGTCTGATTTTAGTTCAGTCGGCATCGTTTGGCTTCACGTGGTATTAATGCGCTTCGTCGAAAGACGGAAATTGGCTAATGTTCAGGAGTTCCACTTTACAATACTTAACGTTTTAGGGTCACCAATTCAAATCGGTTAGCGAAATTCACAGTGATCATTTCTTTTAACCAAAACAAACTAAAACGCACATCAAACAAAGTCGCAAGTTCGTTCAAATCCGCAAGCATGAACATTAGGTAAATTTTTGTATAGCCCATAACTCCTGTGGTGGTTGAACGATCACAGCGCCGTGAGTTCCTTGTACTGAAAAATTCGACAGATCTCACTTACCAAGAGAATCGACGTTATTTGAAGCGCATGGATGGAAGGTGACTGTGTTGTAATTTTTTTATTGAGCAAAACGTTACGAAGGGGCACTAAAGATACGTAGAAATGCAGGCACAGACATGCGTTGAACACCCGCATATGTCATATATAACCAGTTGTTTACAGTTTCGTAACAATGCCAAACGGGAACATGGACATCAGCAATACCAGCAGCGGTAAGCTGACATCAAGGAGGACTTAAAAATTGCTGGAGCGGAAGCTCCCGCAATGCCTTGCCAGCAGAAGTGAAGCCAGCTTTTGCCACTGCCAAGATGGCGGAAACATGCTCTTTTGTCATAGTGCCCACTTAACGATGAAGTGGCTTTGATATGTTAGTGTAAATGCTACGTTAGTTCAACATTAAAAGATAGTTGTTTCCGACAAAATAACACACTGAAACTAGTATGGGTGGCTGAACTTCCCAAGAACTTTGCCTCCAATAAGAGGCTCACTAAAGAAAACTAGTAACACTGAGTCGCACTTCGACCTCTGCGTGGCCCGAAAAAGTTTCCACATTACATTCGTTGGTCGCGCGAGGGATAAGCTTCGTTCTTAATTGCTTAACGGTGATACTTTATCATGCCCATAGTAAGGTGGCCGCCGCAGCCGCCATCTTGCCAGAGGAATGGCTTCACTCCTAGGCAATGATTCCCACTCCGGCAT
Source organism: Rhipicephalus annulatus (assembly GCA_013436015.1). Taxonomy (NCBI): domain Eukaryota; kingdom Metazoa; phylum Arthropoda; class Arachnida; order Ixodida; family Ixodidae; genus Rhipicephalus; species Rhipicephalus annulatus. Next base: position 244,104 of record WOVY01005282.1, on the reverse strand, counting down.
TTTTTTTTAATCCTCCTTGGCTGACATGAAGTGCTGCTGCTCACGAGGATGGTAACTTTGGACACTCCTACATAAATCAGCTTGAGCGACTAGCGCTTAACTGCAGGTGACGTCAACCTGACGTGACGGCTGTACTATACGAGTAAATATGTAATTCTAGAGGTGTGCAACAACTGTTCTACATTGTCTATACTCGCGAACGTTCAGCAGTTGCCCTAAATACGTTTTTCCCCAGTACCCTAATGCTGTCATGTTCTCTACCCCACAGCAGACCTTTAGGAAAACCGTACACTCTCATCATGGTTATCCTCCCAGCTTTCTTCCTGCTTCCGCTGTTCTAGTTCTGTATAAATATTTGGGATGTTGAACTACCACATTTTTTTTGCTCCACCTCTGTCGTTGAGGCGTTTAACTGCAGTAATTATCTTCACTTATCTCTCTCTCTTTCATTCGTGGTCTTTTTTGAGGCGGCAGCGAGGCAGGCCGAGCCAACCATAGCCGACGAAGCCCATGGCGCAGAGCCAGCGACTTCTCGGCGCATTGTCTCGCTTGGCGAACAAAGCCACCAGGCGAGGAAAAAAAAAGAAATGGTGCTGCCCCAATGGCTATGAAAAAGCCGCGATCGAACGCGAGAACTAGAATAGGAGGAGAAAAAATGTAGCTGAATGTTGCGAAAACCTGAGGAAAGGGGAAAGGAAAGGTTAGTGGTGCTTGTTGGAAGGAGCGCCCTGCCCGAGAGAGAGAAAAAAAAAACGCGTGGGGAAACAAAGGGTAGTACGCGATTGTACGCAAAAGCAACAGGAAAGCAGGAATGCGGGGAGTTACAAAGAAAATACGGGATGATAAGGAAAGGAAGGAAGGAAACTACGTCAAGAGGCGTCTGAGCGCCGGCACCTCCGCCCTTCCCTTTTTTTCCCTTAACCCCCGCGGGCTGCGAGTGATTCTCGCTCGCAGCGCGGCTCCGCTGGCACTTGAAAAAAAAAGCGGCTTTTGTTTCAAAAACACCATTGCCACCGCCAGCCAGATCTCGGCAGAGAGCCGGGACTGAGGGAAGAAGAACCGCGGGCGAGGATTCTGAGATCGGGCGGAGCGTGGAATGTGTGAGACAGAGAGGGAAAGAGTGAAACGGGAACCGAGGATCAAACGAAACCGACAGAGGCGGTTGAAAAGTGCTAGAGGAATTCGATCGTAAGGAGAGCCTCCCCCCCCCCCCCTTGCCTATAGCTACGTTGGGCGTCACTTGCAGCGGCGTGAGTGGAAGGGGATAAAGGGAAGCGTTCATGAGGGATGGTTCGCGAACAGCGCTTGTTGATTTACGTCACCGTGCTCGGAGAAAGGTGGTCGCTGTGTTTCGATGGAAGACTTGGGTTTCGTAGAGCGTCGTGGTTTCGCTATCTCTGTGAGTGTTTGCTGCGGTGCCCGTTCCACACACGCTTTCTTTCCGCTGGACGACGTCGTTGTGGGCGAGTAAAGAATGTTGTCTCAGCCTTCGTGCGTTGAAGAGCTTGTGAGGCGAAAGCATGATATGCCTAATGAAACGTGAAAAGTGACCATCGCCGTTCGAACGAGGGGATGCAAGAAGTCCCCGTCGTGCAATGACACTGCAGCTCTCCAAGAGAGAGAGAGAGAGAGAGAGAGAGAAAGAACGAAGAGGAAAGGCAGGCAGGTTAACCAAGCTTTGACTCGGTTGGCTACCCTACACATCTGGTGGGGAAAAGGGGAATTAATAGGAAGGAAAGAGATAGAGCAGAGAGAAGAAAAGTAAGAATGGTATGGATAAACGGGTAGAATATACAGAACACGGTTTCGCTATGTTCGTTCACAAGCACTCGTGATTTTCGGTGGTCCTCAAGAAGGACAAGAGGGCTTTTGTGGCCTAGCGCATATGCGAAAACGCAAGCCAAGCTCCCAGGAATTTCTTGCAGTTCTCCGAAAATTGTTACGTCACTATGACGTTGCATGATCACGTCGTAACCTGACATCGTCGCTTAGGCAGAAGTGTGCCGATATCGGGGGCTATGCGAACCGACGCGACGTTCAAAAAGCTTTCAGTGCTTCCGATCTCGGAGGCAGTGCACTACCACGTGACATTGGCGCCTTTCTGAGAAAAAATAGCAGGACGGCGGATTTCGCTTCCGAGTCCTCTAGCAAACTAGCAGCTGTTTCGTGTATTAATACAACCTATTACCGTAGTTACTTAGAAATGGGATGAAATTGACCATGCGCCTCATCTCGCTGCTGGAAGGATGGCTGGATGGATGCACGGCCGGACAGATGAATAGATAGATGCCCGGAAGAACCCACGTGTGGACGGACAGATGCACGAATGAATGGACGCATGGACGGATGAACAGATGCACGTACGAACGGGCACATTAACGGACAGAGTATGGTCTATTTTTAAAACACATGTGTGCTACGAACGTTCTGTGTAAAATATATGTAACACCCGTGTATTGGTTCGACGGGGAACTTCAACGGTGGCGATGGAAGGGTGCGGGCCTAACGAGTTTCGCTCTTAACAATCATTATTGTCCTTCGTAGCCCTTTTGTTTTTCTTTCTAATTTTTCGTTACATCCTCTGCCTGTTGATTACTGCCTTGCGTTGACGCCAACTGATGTTGTGATCCGTTTTTCGCGTAGCGGCAGGATGGAGACTTATCGCTTTAGCTCTGCTTATCAGTCGGCATAGACTGTGCAGTTCGGCCAGACTCCCTCACGATATTCAGTTGGCGATTATGGCTCACTCAGACTCTGACTCGGTAAAATTTTTCTCGACCGAACTTACTATGACTCGAACTCACCATTACTAACCCGGATTTACTTTCAGACCAAGATTCAAGGCTCGATTTAGACCTTTTGGCTAAGACCATTATTAGTCGTGAGCCTAAGGAAATCTGACTGATTCGTCTCACGAAGGAGTGCGGCATTGCTCGCAGTCCGTTCTTTCTTGCTTTCTTTTTCTTAGCCTTGTTTCAATTTTACTTCTTTGTTCGTTACGTGCTGTTTAACTAAGGGGAGTCCTCGCAAAGCGCCTTCACTCTGCGTTGTTTCAACACTAACGGCTCGTCTGAGTTTCTTTCTCCCAGATAGATTTCTTTCCCACGTAATTTATGACCCTGCACGTGTTCATCTTCAATGTTCCTCTTCGAGCTGCTTTACGCGCTACAATACCTTACCCGTGAGTTGGTCTTTCTTTGTTAGCTTTCAGCACTAGCCTCAAATGTAGATTTTCGGGTGTGCTTATTTTCTCATGGGACTTAATCAACAACAATCTCCGCCACCCGCAGTCTAATTGTTGTATACTGCCCAACTTCTGTCCCGAAGTTCCGGGTTCAAATCCCGGCTGTGGCGGCAACATTTCGGTGCAGGCGAAATGCCGAAGACTGGTGTGCCTTTATTTTAGAACATGTTAAAGAACCAAAGGTCCTCAAAACTTTCGAAACGGTTGACTATGGTGTCCCTCTTCACTGTATCGCGGGTTTCGGACGCTAAAATTCGACAATTATATACTATAGTTATTCAGATTTCCGGCATCCACATAAAAGAAAACTGCATGTACTATATGTGGGGATGAACACATGCCACGCTTAATATTTATTGAGAATGAGCAGCTTCAGTATACCTCATTCAAACACTTTCCACAACAACAACAACAACAACACAATAATAATAATAATAATAATAATAATAATAATAATAATAATAATAATAATAATAATAATAATATAATAATAATAATAATAATAATAATAATAATAATAATTATTATTATTATTATTATTATTATTATTATTATTATTATTATTATTATTATTATTATTATTATTATTATTATTATTATTATTATTATTATTATTATTATTATTATTATTATTATTATTATTATTATTATTAATACGCCGCGTTAGGTCCCAAAAACACGAAATAAATATGGCGCACGTCGGCCCTCTGGACAGAAATTTCGGCCATATGGTGTTCTTTAAGGTGCACTGTCGTCGCAGAGTGAATGGCTTCTCGTGGTCCACCTCCACCGACAAGTGACCACCGGGGCCGGTATTTAACTCGCAAACTTCAGATCAGCAGCGGACTACTCTTTGTTCACAGTAATGGCGCGCACTTAAGTGCGTTGCGCCCATCTGTCCAGACAGTTTTTTTTTGTTTTTTGTTTGTTTGTTTGTTTGTTTTCTTCTATGCCTTCGTGAGTGTCTCCCCTGTTCCAGCTATGCAGCGCAATATTTCGCAACATATATCAGGCTTTTAGCGACTAGCCCGGAGGAGCGCTTTACTGAAGCGTTGCTCAAGTGACACGTTTTACATGGGATTGATTGATCGAAATAACTTCATCGAGGTCCCCCGGGACGCGCTCTAGTGCGCAGTGGGCCACTACCACGTCGGGGCCGCCAGTCCAAGCCCGTCGACTGCTTCGCGGGCCTACTGGACAGCCCGTAGCTGGTCGGTCAGGAGCGGGCCGCGGATGGCCGCCTCCCACCTAGCCATAAAGGAATCCGGGCTTTACCTGAAAGCACCCTTCCCTCCCTCCCCCAGATTGTGCGCGCCAACGTGGACTTCTCCCCGCACGCGGGTCGCAGAGCCCTCAAGCTTTCCGTTATGCCGGGTGGCGTGACCTGAAAGCTATCGTCAACATAAACCTGCACGCTCTGTCCTCGTCCTCTTACTCGCTTCCCGCATCCCTACCAGAACACCTGCGCCAATTTGTCCGGCGTGGGATGCTATAACTTCGATTGGGGAGAGAACGAGTACTGAGAAAAAAAACAAAAAAACAGACAAAAAAGAAAATGAGCGCGAACATATAGGCATGTGTGGTACAGTATAGAAAAAAGGGGGAACATATAGGCATGTGTGGTACAGTATAGAAAAAAAGGATTGGGAAGAAAACGAGTACTGAGAAAAAAAGAAAAAAAGCAAAGAAACAGACAAAAAAGAAAAAGAGCGCGAACATATAGGCATGTGTGGTACAGTATAGAAAAAAGGGGGAAGAGGAAGTTGGGGTGAGAAGGAAAACAAGGAGGGGTGAGAGGGTAAAATATAGCATATTCTTGTATATAGTATATTACACGAAGGTGTGGGAAATTCAAGTGAGGGCGAGAAAGAGGTAATAAGGGGGTGAGGGGGTGAATCAATGCATAGTATTGGGAGTATAGTACGACATGTTGTGGGAAAGGGAGTCGTGGTGAGGAGGAAAAAAGAAGTCCTACGTCATCAGCTTCACTGCTTCGTCAGTCTTCGCACACTATAGTGCGTGTAGCTGCCTCATTTATATTGAAATTCTTGTGTTATCGCGAATGATTCGCGGACATCCACGAAAGCCTCAAGCGAGGAGGGAGCGGCGTGATGACGTCAACGGGAACCTTACTTTTACCCAATAACGCGAGATAGCATCAGCGGAATGGCAGTGCGCGTAATTCAAAGTTAGAGCATCCCGCACTATATATAGGCCTCGGTACGAAACACGGGCGAGAAAAAAGGGCGCCCGGCGTGTACTGTTTTGATAGAGGGATGCCAGTCCTAAGCTATCTGCGTTCTTTCTATCGACCTAGCTCGTCGCCTCCGGTTTGCACGTATGCGAATGAGCAAGAACGGCACGGAGAAACGTGCGTAGAAAAGGGAAGAAAAAAGTAGAAGGACTGAAAGAGGCGGTATAGATCGAGCGCCCGCGGCTCTCAAAAGATCGTCATCAAATATTCATAGGAGAGACCCAAGCTGTTGTCAATCAAAACATCGCTCGTCTGTCGCCTCGTCGATTTCCACGTACGGAACCGAAAATAAGACTGCTTGCGTCAACGCGGGAAAAGGTCTTGAGTTCAAGTCGTGTTTTGTGGTTTTTTAGATGGGTGAACATTCGTCGATTGTGCTGCAGCCAACCTTTATTTTTTGTTTATTTTTTTTGGCAAAGAATCATTTCTTCGCTCAGACCTCGTGGACAGCGGTTTATTAGGTCACTGAGGGTTTATGCTTAAACACGCGAAAAAAAAAACAACTCGAAAAGATTGCGATATGTGGGCGTGCGAAAGGTCCTAGAAAGTACTGAAAGCCAGGGCCTTTTGATGATGAGATGATGACAGTATGAATGAGCGAGCAACTCAATTTACAAATTGAATGCCAGCTGCAAGAGCTTTCTTAGGTTCGGCAGGTGTACCTGTACAGACGCCTCAGCCGCCGGTATTCAGCGTCGCTTGCTCTTGACTTCTTCAGGTAAAAGAGCTATATAGGTTTTGCCTCGGGACGTATACTAAAAAGATCTCGGCGCCAGTGTCGTTTCGCGGGACGTACAGAATCTGGCGTGTGCAATTACTGAATCGACTCCCTGCTTTACTGGCACACAATTTCCAGATAAAAGTGAGGGGGGGGGGGACCACCGTCGCTGTAGCCGAATTGGTAGAAGATCGCATGCTTTATTCGAAGGTTGAAGGTACGGTTCCAACCTGAGGCAAGCCGTCTTCTCGTCCACTGTAATTTATTCACTTTAATTTCACAGTTTGAGACTGGAAATGACGTCTCTTAATACCTTCCTTAGCCTCATGGTCTCTCGGCTACCATCAACATGCTTCCCATGTGGGGGAGCAGTGGTTAGTGCTCGGCTTCTGACCCGAAGGGTGCGGGTTCGAAGCCAGCATATGCCGTTGCCTTTCGACGGAGAAGCAATGAAAATGCTGGAGGCCGTTAAAGAACACCATACTGTAAATATTAACGGAGGGCCTCCACAGTGGCTCTATAATGACATTGTGGTTCGAGACGTAGTAATAGTCACACTAATGTGGACTTGGTGGCACCGACCAGGGACCGTTGCTTATTCCTGCTCTTTTCGTTGTGCAGATTACGCTATGGCCTAAAGGCCTCACTACCGGGCTGGTCACGCATCTGCACACAAATGGAACTACGCCAGTGATCACCGATGACACAACAACAGGGAACGAATCTGCGCAAGCGCCTGCGATCTTCTACGCACCTCTACAGCGCAGCTACCACGCCACGGACGCGATCTCGTCGACGCAAGCAGGCGCCCAACAGTATAAAAGCCTGGCTCATGACACGAGACACTTCAGTGGACTTGGTGGCACCGACCAGGGACCGATGCTTATTCCTGCTCTTTTCGTTGTGCAGATTACGCTATGGCCTAAAGGCCTCACTACCGGGCTGGTCACGCATCTGCACACAAATGGAACTACGCCAGTGATCACCGATGACACAACAACAGGGAACGAATCTGCGCAAGCGCCTGCGATCTTCTACGCACCTCTACAGCGCAGCTACCACGCCACGGACGCGATCTCGTCGACGCAAGCAGGCGCCCAACAGTATAAAAGCCTGGCTCATGACACGAGACACTTCAGTGGACTTGGTGGCACCGACCAGGGACCGATGCTTATTCCTGCTCTTTTCGTTGTGCAGGTTAGTAACAATTACTCGGTAACCTCATTAATAGACGATGATGTAACCCTGATGGTGCTGCCAGGTCCACGCTTTCTTGTTGCCCTGATTGCTGATTGCTATGATGTGTGTAAGCTGCTGTTACTAACATCGGGTGATGTTGAGCTAAATCCCGGTCCGAATTCTGATTCGGAATCGGACACCCGTCCCAACAATGACCTTTTAAAACAAATACTCAAAGAACAAACTAAAACAAATAAAACGTTAAAGGAAGTAGTGGCTAATTTGAAAAAGGTTGAACGAACTGTGGATAATATGGAAACCAGGCTCACTAAAATCGAAATTGATATGGAACGACTTAAACACTGCGAAGAAAAATTGGCCGAGTATGAAAGTAAGCACGCCACCATGAAAGGTGAAATTGGAAGTCTTGCACTTAAACTGGATGATTTAGAAAACAGAAGCCGACGTAATAACTTGATTATCTATGGTGTAACGGAAGAGTCTGACGAAGATGCTATCTTACTGGAAAAGAAAGTAAAAGATGACATTCTGAAACATACACTCGGTATCGAAGTAAAGACCATCGAAAGAATTCATAGAATAGGCAACCATAGAACCAGCCAGGGAAGGCCAATCATCCTACGTCTCTTCGACTACAGTGAAAAAAACAAAATCTTATCTTGCTGTTATAAACTCAAGGGTACGCCCTTATCCGTTTCCGAAGATTTTTCCAAAAGAGTAAGGGATATGCGCGCGCACTTATGGCACTCTGCGGCAAACGAAAGGGCCAAAGGAGCAAAAGTCAAACTGTCGTTCGATAAACTGAAAGTCAATGATAAAGTTTATACTTGGGACCCAGTAAAGAATGCTAGAACAGATATATCGAAGAAAGCGGGTCCACCACGAAACAACCGACCAACTTCAACTACGCATAAAACTTCTACAAATAAGAAAAACTCGAACTGACAGCACAGTACTAAAACACTTAGAATCGTTTCCCTCAATGCCAGAAGTGTGCTAAACAAGTTTGATGAACTAGAGAACATAATTTCGTCCTACCAACCTCACGTTCTAATAATAACAGAGACTTGGCTTCACTCCGGAGTACGTGACTCGGAAGTCGTCCCTCCCTCATACAGACTGCTCCGTAAAGATAGAGGGTCAAGAGGCGGGGGCGTAGCGGTAGCAATTAAAAAAAATATCAAATCCTTTGAACTCGATGGCATTCCCGACCACGAAAGCGTCTGGTGCAAAATAACATATTATGATAAAAGTATAATTGTAGGAGGGATATATCGGCCTCCTAATGCGGCACCTGACTACATTGAAGTGATTCATGATTATCTTTCAAAGCATACTAACTCTAGGTCAAAAATTATCCTTGCTGGGGATTTTAATCTTCCCGGAATAAATTGGAACAATGGTTCACATGATGGTCGTGACGTTGCTAGTTCAGAATTACTACTGGACGTAGCGTTCGCGTTTTCATTGAATCAACTAGTAACTGAAAACACTCGAATCACTGCGACGTCATCGTCTTTACTTGACCTAGCGTTTGTAAGTAGTACATTAGAAGGTTCTTCTGCGTCCATCGAGAATGGCATTTCCGATCACAAATCGATTACCTTAACCTGCCCCATTTCATGCGCGAAGAAATACAAAAAGCCACTACCTACTTACTTTAAAGATTACGCACGTGCAAATGACCCTGCTGTGCTACGTTTCCTGGAAACACAATTTCATGAATTCATTGAGCTTACAGACGTAAAAGAACTTTGGGCGCATTTTAAAAGCACTGTTAAATATTGCGAAGACACATTCATTCCGAATAAAAAGAAACGCATCAACCGAGAATACCCTTGGATAACGCGTGAGATAATTCAACTGAAAAGAAAAATAAAACGACGGCAGAAAAAGGGAACCAAAAACAACGTACGTGATCTTATCGGGACATTAAAGCATAAAATGTCAGAAGCAAAAACCCGCTTCTTTAACACTACGTTAGCTTCATTTATGGCGCACTGTCCCAAAAAATTCTGGCGATACTTATCAGATGAACGAGACTCAATCTCACAAATTAAAAATTCGGAACAAGTCATTAAAGATCCCGAACACATTGCTAATGAGATGAACAAGTTTTTTCAGTCAGTTTTCACGAAACATACCAGTAATGCGCAACTACCTCCTTATACTGTGAAAATACCCATGGAAGAATTAATCGTAAGTGAGGAGGGCATACTTTCTCTATTACAAAAGCTTGATCAAAAGAAATCTACGGGCCCCGATCAAATCACTAACTCATTTTTAAGCCGATACGCTAATTGGACATCTAAGTATCTCTTTAAAATATACACGTTATCTCTTCAAACTTCACAAATACCAGACGACTGGTGCAATGCTGTAGTAGTTCCTATACATAAATCAGGCCCCAAACTAGAAATAAGCAACTACCGCCCAGTGTCACTTACAAGTTCGTGCTGCAAAATAATGGAACATGTAATTTTCAAGGCCATAATAACTCACCTAGAAACAAACGAACTTCTCTACAAACAACAGCATGGTTTCAGATCAGGCCTCTCAACTATAACCCAATTAGCTGAATTAACCCATGACATAGCCAACGCAATCAACGATAACGTCCAATTAGATGCTATATTTTTAGACTTTTCTAAGGCGTTCGACGTTGTCCCACATCTGGATTTAGTCAAAAAACTATCGGCTTTTGGTATTGATATCAAAATAATATCCTGGATCAACAGCTTCTTAACTAAACGGAAACAAAGCGTTAAAATTGACAATCAGCTATCAGAACCACTTGATGTTTATTCTGGTGTACCTCAGGGATCGGTTCTTGCACCTCTGCTGTTTTTAATGTTTATTAACGACATCCACTTTTCCGTTGAGAACACTATTCAGATGCGTCTGTTTGCCGACGACTGTGTCGTGTACACAGTCGTGCGCAATTCAGACGACCAAACTAAACTTAACAATTCACTTCAGGCAATTTATTCCTGGTGCAATACTTGGGGCATGAAACTAAACACATCAAAAACGCATTGCATTTCTTTTACAAATAAGAAAACCCCCCTTAACTATACATATAGGATTGGAAACTCAATTATCGAAAAATGCAATCAAGTAAAATACCTAGGCATTACACTCACGCCGAACCTTAACTGGGAACCACACATTTTGGCCATGTGTCAGAAAGCGGAAAAGAAGTTATCTTTCTTGAGAAGAAAATTGCGCAATGCACCACCACATATTAAAATAAATGCCTACAAAACACTAATTAGACCATGTTTAGAGTACGCCGATCTCATCTGGAGTCCACATCAAAAGTACCTGATTAGTAAAATAGAACGAATACAAAAATTGGCAGTAAGGTTCGTATATTCAGAATTCGCGAGGCAGTCCAGTACCGCAGATTTACTCGCGAGGGCAAACTTAAAACAACTTTTTCAACGCAGAATAATGTCACGATTAAAATTCCTTTACCAATTATATCATGGTCATTTCCACATATCACGCTCTCATTACCTGCAAGATCCACCTAAACAATCATTCCGACTAAATCATTCTAAAACAATACGCCAACCCTTAAGTCGCGTAAACGCTCACAAACATTCACTTTTTCCGTCGGCTATCTCCCTCTGGAACAGCCTACCCAATGACATTGTTTGTTGTAGTACGATTGACTCTTTCATCAACCGCATACAGTGTATTGAATTTGCACCATGATTTTTTTGTTCATTTTCTTTTTTTTTTCTTTTTCTCTGGCAATGTATGTATTTCGATGTATCTGTGTACCCACTCCTGCTTGGGCCGTGAAGGGCCTGCAGTATATTCAAATAAAAAAAAAATATTATTATCGTCAACACACCTTGCAAAACAGGAGCACGTGGCCTCACGAACTCCAATATTGCCTTCGTCTCATCCCCCGGTTTTAGCGACTAAGCGTCACTTCCTTTCTTGACACTATCCTCAGGTGAGAGGAGAGCGTTTAGTTGAAGAATTAAGGGCTGCAGCGCCATAAGAATTCTTCGAACTAGTGAAGCCAGACGCTCCCACGTCGCCAGTGCACACTGAGCGCGACTGCAGGTACAGTCGTCAGCAAACCCAACACGAATGCTCCGAGGCTTAAGCTGGACTACATTGACTGATAGCAACCGCGATGCACTGAGCGTTGTTGCCGCCATTGTATCTCGGTATGCTCGGATGGTATGTTGCCATACATGGGTAACATCTCGGCAACAGAACCCAAAGCTACGCGGCGCTAGCGTCATTCGAACTGTTTCGGGGCACACTGCGGAGCAGTTCGTGTTGACGACTGCACTTTTCGCGTAGCCAGCTATCGCACGAACGTCAGCGGAGCTCGAACTGGTGCAGAAACAAATCTGTGCAGCCGAACGCACTGGGAAAGCGATCCGGTCCATGGAGTACACAGTTGCACTTTCAACGACGCCGGGACTGCGAGATAAGCGCTCCACGCTGATGTTGGGGAGCAGCGCGAGGCGGGTAACGCATCACTTCTAGAGTACGTGGTGCCGAAGTATAGGCTGGTCGTCTCGCATTACGAGCTCGAATACGAGCACTGCCGAGAGAAGTGCTGCTAGGAGTGTGTTGGCTGAGAGAATGCACTCGCGCGCACGGCGCACAGCTTGACAAAGCTAAGACGGTGCAGCTCGCGGGAAGCTATGCGGAACAACGCTCACTCGATTGGAGACAGACAGTAACCGGTGCAGTCTGCTCCCTCTTCTATGTCAGGGTCCGTATTCAAAGCGTATTAGGTAAATAATGTTCGCCAGGAAACATTTCAGCCAATACCGATGATATGCGTGTGATTAACGAACCCGGTTGGCAGATGGCAAAAAAACACTCGTGAAAGAGAAAGTGATCTGAATGCAGCCCCAGATTCACCACCTCTGATACGAACAGGAAATCAGCGTTGACGCAAGCAAAAAAAAAAGTAACAGAGCTTCTCACTAGTGCTGGGAAGACTGAAGGAAGTGCGGTGGTAGGCAGCCTTGATGATCATGATGATGATGATCATGATGATGATGATGATGACGACGACGACGACGAAGACGACCTATGACTTATATCAATGGCTCACACCCACTATGGGGGATCTGGGCAGCCTTTTTGGTTTCTCTTCTATTTTCCCTTCTTTTCCTCGTCCTTTATTTCTTTATTTCTTTTTTTCTCTTTTTTCATTCTGTGAATTCTCTTTTTTCTACTTTTATTTCTGTTTACTTATAATTTTCTTCCGGCACGTTTTCTCTCTCTATTTCTTGCTTACTTACTCTCTTTTCTTTTTGTTTATACCAGGCATTTCCTGCACTACGCCAAGTAAGGACAGCATGCGACAGCCTCGGCCCATAAAGTTTTCCGCACTTAATATCGTCTTCGAGGCGCTCGAAGAACAAAAGGACCACTCCTTGATGCGAGCACTCGTCATATGCTACGGATGGCTATGCTATGCCAGTGTTGTATCCGTTTCTGAGAAAAAAGTAACTAAATACGTTGCTCGTTACTCCAACAGAAAAGGAACGCGTTACCGGCCTACGTTGTCTACAAAAAAAAAGGTAACGCGTTACCGAAGTAAAAAGGTAACGGACGTTATCTCGGACATTACTACGCAGTCATAAACTTTAATCAACGTGTCTTGGTTACAGAAATTCACAATAACAATTTTTTATTTCTCAAATATATATCTCACAGAGAACTTCAAAACTAAAAAAGGATCATATCCCATGTGCTCGTTTAACGAGTGTGGATTATACAAATGTACCAGACCTTAGCAATGATACAGTTGCTTAATTTTGCTTGTTACGTGTGATGGCTTGTGGGTCTGTGGCACATGGTGAAGACATCTTTTTCAATGCCACATTATACCCTATATCAGATTCAATTATTCACGCTAGCCACAAAGAAAGTAACACCGAACTCTCAAGAAGTTTACAGTAATAGGCTTTTTTCCGGGACCGAACAGCCCCCCTCCGTTGGAGTTCGTCGAAATTGAAACTAGTTGTCCTTGGCCTCTGAAATTTCCCGCGGCGCGCCCGTAGGCAAACGCAGAGTCCCGGACCTTCGCTTTCTTTGTGAGAGCCTACAGGCGGACAGTTGACACTGCGACAAAAGAATTAATCGAAATGAGCTCTGGGAAAAGGGACCCTACAAGATGAAAATTACGGAGTAACGTGATGCCACACGCTATTCGACAACCCGGGCCCATAAAGTGCGCCGAGCTTATAATAATTCTTGTCGTAATGGTAATTAGAGAGATTGGTTATTTCATACATACCTGTTTCGCATGATCATTTGAGAGCGTGATTGAGACTGATCGGAGTCCGGTTTCCCGACCGCCTTTAAGTCCTTTCCACAGCTTGCACAGAAGATGGCATTCGGGACACTGATATTCTATTCAATTCGCGTCTTATCAGACGACAACGCATTAGTAGTAAAGAGCAACATGGTCAAAAGCTTCATTCAAAAAAGTAAAAGAAGAAGACCAGAAAGAGAAGCTGGCTGCGAACATTAAGATGTTCAATATATAACCGACGAATAGCATGACATTTCAAAAACAAAAAACAATGACGTAACGTATTTTGTACAATGCTGCGCAGCATCTAATGCAGGATCCAGGAAAGATGTAGCTGACGACGAGTATAGAAAAAGCAGCGCTAAGAAGGCAGGGCAAAGAAGAGTCACACAGCACGGGATTTCTTCATTCTGTCGTCTTGGCGCTGCTTTTGTACCCGTGACCATGAGCCAACCAGGCCAAATACGTTGCCCACGAAGGTAATAGCCAAACAAAAGTAATTCAGCGAAAAATAGGATTCATAAAAACAGCAATGACTGGTTGCTCAAAGGTTATGAAAAGACAAAGACGCCAGGCGAAAAACTAAAGATCCCATGGTTGACGACCTGGTTTCTCACGTGGTGACTGCATCGGGCTCGTCCATCACGCTCCGGTCGTGCGCGCTGCACCGTTCTCTCGGACACGGGTGGGAGTCCATTACCACCGAGGACTCCGTTCGCCCACTGCCCGGACTCGGCACCGTATGTACAAATCCGTGCTGCCGTCACTGAGCGCTACATGGCTCCAGGGCAACGGCATCCGTAGGGACAACATACAGGCCCGAACGGAGATTCAACACGAGGCAACGTCTGTGTCCGCCCACGCGTGTTGACACAGATGAAAGCAGCGTTGTATATAGTGCCATTCTCGAGGCGACTGTCCTCTGTGTGCATATGAGGTCGGAATCCCCGGCTTCTCTTTGGTCTTTTTTTTACGATTGCAGCTCTGGCTCCCGTAGTTGCTGGTCGCCGTCGAGACCGTTTCGTCGCGAGGCATTCGAAGAATACGTACAAAAAGAAGCGTATCGGGCCGTTTTGTCGATTAGTTTCCAGTTCGCTGCTTGTCAGTGTTACCCGGGAACGCTGGTGTAAGATGCAGTATGGAAACGCGCATGGTAAAAGCGGCGTAGAGGCGAAAAGAGTTTTCACAACTTCGTTGAGGTTTATTATGTTAAAAGCAATACAAAGCACCGCATTGCCGAAGAACAAAGTGCGCATTTGAGGAAACTAGTACTGAGACAAATTTGTAACAAGTTTGTAAGGGAAGCTGTATTGTACTTATCCCAGAGCGAGAAAAATGTGCAGGTTTTATTAAATATATTGCAATGTAACATGTACAATACTAGTGTTGAATACCTCAACCTGTCTTGCGTAAATTCTTTGTTAGAACCAGGGCATATTTTTGTGTGCTGTTAGGGCTTTTTTGCCAAATGCATTTTTAAGCCGGACTACATCTACCGTAAGTTGTTAGCTTAAAAAAGAAACAGCAACAGGCATCACACCTGGCACCAACCTCTCATGCTGACAAATCGATTTCGAACAACCAAGTTCTGAGTGTCTATTTAGCTTAGTCAGGTCGTGCCTGTATGGTCCTTCCCTTTTCGCAACTTCTATAAAATATGAAGCTTTTCTTTGCGTACTGCAGGCCCTCTTAAAATCTATCTATCTATCTATCTATCTATCTATCTATCTATCTATCTATCTATCTATCTATCTATCTATCTATCGTCTGTCTGTCTGTCTGTCTGTCTGTCTGTCCGTCGTCGTCCGTCCGTCCGTCCGTCCGTCCATCTTTCTTTCTTTCTGTCTGTCTGTCTGTCTGTCTGTCTGTCTGTCTGTCTGTCTGTCTGTCTGTCTGTCTGTCTGTCCGTCCGTCTTCCTTTCTTTCTGTCTGTCTGTCTGTCTGTCTGTCTGTCTGTCCGTCTTTCTTTCTTTCTTCTTTCTTCCTTTCTTTCTTTCTTTCTTTCTTTCTTTCTTTCTGTCTGTCTGTCTTACTGCATGTCTGTCTGTCCGTCCGTCCGTCTCTCTTCTTTCTTTCTTTCTTTCTTTCTTTCTTTCTTTCTGTCTGTCTGTCTGTCTGTCTGTCCAGCCACATAGGTCTGGCTGCTCTCGTGATCACACCCTCAACTTGGGGTCAACCAAAATTAGTATGGAAGGGTAAAATGGTTTGAATAGCGTGACTCGCTGTTCATGACATGAATAATGTCACAATCCCCTCGCGTACGCCGGCAAACCCTTTCTGCTATACGTGGGGCACATACCTGCGGGGCGGGCATGTGCCACAGGTATTCGCAACAGGCGGACTACTTTAGTGTCTAGGTGGTCCTACGCAGGTAGTATGGTGTCGTCACTTAGCGTAACACAGGCAAATTCACGTATAAACAACGAAAAAAAGAGGAAGCAAGCGAGAAATAAAAATGCAGAAAACTCAAGGCAAGAAATCGGAGAAAAAGTTGAAATGAATAGAAATACAGAGACAAGACACAGAAAAATTAGAAAAAAAAGAAAAGAAACAAAGAGAGCAGTAAAAAAACAAGAAAAACCAAGAAGGCTACCCTGACCCGCATTTACTTCAGGCTTAGCTCCACGACCGCGAAGCTGGCCTGAATTTTTCTGAATAATTTCACCTGTACGTGTCTACTGTTTGGTTCCCCATCTTTGCAGCTGCTCTAGTGGCCGGACGAGAGGTTGAAGAAGACGTAGCCGGTGATGCACAGTCTTGGTCAAGGGAGGTCTTTGGGCCGGATGGTACCACTCGATGTGACGCAGGGCGAACTTGAATGCCGCGTGTCCCCGGAAGCGGCCGGTAGGTGTGGCCGTAGCAGGCAAGCGCCGCTGCGCAGAGAACATTGTATGGCTGCAGGCTGGCCGTAGATGTGGAAACAAGGTAGCTAGCTCTACCAGCGGATCGTTGAGCTAGGTGACGTGCATCAACGGCTGAAACGTGACGTGAAAGCCATGGCGCAGCTGCTAAAATTGATGATGATGACGATGATGTAAATCGATGGTGATGATGCTACAAGCCTATTCATGAGTAGTAGCTCTTGTTCATAAGATTTCCGAAAGACCAAGAGCCCACCACGGCCGTCCAGTCCACGTGTCGCTACAGGAAGCGCTGCAATACGGAATAAATGCCCCCACCTCCCCGAAGGGAATTGTGAGAAAGTACGAATGAATTTCATGCCCCGAGAGAAGGCACCGTTGCTGCCAGACATTCGCCTTCTCCGATTTCTGCCATCGCCTTGAGAGGAACCCAGTCAGCGAACGGTCGAGATTGAGGAGCGAGCTGACGGGAAAGCAGGACGCCGTTCTCGTCTCTGTGTTGGCGTTTCACAGCGGAGTCTGGAGCCCACATTCCCGGATGTTCTTGAGAAGCGCCCAGCCAGCGAAAGGTCGAGAGTGAGGCGTGAGTGGACGGGAGAGTGGGGTGCAGGGAGGAGACAGAGTGAAATGTGAGAGAAGGAGCGGCGAAGCACTGAACCTACCCTCTCTTACACTCTCTCGCAACACATGCACCGGTTGCTAGAGGCGAGGATAAGCGCGCGCGCCCGTTCCTGTTGCAATGGGAGAGGGAGTGAAAGCGGAGAGATAACACCTGCCGCCGCGGGCGCCGACGCCGGATGCCTGACATAGGCCGACTAAGAAATGCATTCGCATTTAAGAAGTACAATTACTAAATACATGGCGGTAGACGGAAAAACAATGCCGGACTTCTTATGAAGGCAAGCAAATGTGAATCCGTTCAGACATTAACGTGAATGGAAAGATATGATACATTGGGATACATAATTACATGGGTAAGAGAAGCATTCACGTTCAAGCCTACATATATGGGTCAGTGGTAATTCAATATTAGGCGTGAGAGTTAATGCCAAAAAGGCGGTACTTAGTTGTTTTAAAAGCGAACACGCCTCGTTCAGTGCACGTGCTGTTATCTTGTCCTATATTATTTTTTAGTCGTAAACGGTCCAATCTTTACAGAACAGATGAAGGGGAAAAAGCGAAAAATATTTTGTCTCTCCTCAACCCTCAATGTTTTGTTTGATTCTCTCGGGTGGCTAGTATAGCGTGCAGAACCGGACAGAATAGATGTGCGTGTACAATTTCATCATCATCATCATCATCATCATCAGCCTGTCTACATCCACTGCAGGACAAAGGCCTCTCCCATGTTCCGCCAGTTAACCCGGTCCTGTGCTTGCTGATGCCAATTTATACCCGAAAACTTCTTAATCTTATCTGCCCACCTAACCTTCTGTCTCCCCCTACCCCGCTTCCCTTCTCTGGGAATCCAGTTGGTGACCCTTAATGACCAGCGGTTATCCTGTCTACGTGCTACATGCCCGGCCCATGTCCATTTCCTCTTCTTTATTGCAGCTATGATATCCTTAACTCCCGTTTGTCCCCTAATCCACTCTGCTCTCTTCTTGTCTCTTAAGGTTACGCCTACCATTTTTCTTTCCATTGCTCGCTGCGTCGTCCTCAATTTAAGTTGAACCCTCTTTGTCAGTCTCCAGGTTTCTGCTCCGTAGCTAAGTACCGGCAAGATACAGCTGTTATATACCTTCCTCTTGAGGGACAGTGGCAATCTACTTGTCATAATTTGAGAGTGCCTGCCGAATGTGCTCCACCCCATTCTTATTCTTCTAGTTACTTCAATCTCGTGGTTAGGCTCTGCGGTTATTACCTGCCCTAAGTAGACATAGTCTTTTACAACTTCAAGTGCACTATTACCTATCGCAAAGCGCTGCTCCGTTCCGAGGTTGTTGTACATTACTTTCGTTTTCTGCAGATTAATTTTAAGACCCACCTTTCTGCTCTCCTTGTCTAACTCCGTAATCATGAGTTGCAATTCGTCCCCTGAGTTACTCAGCAATGCAATGTCATCGGTGAAGCGCAGGTTACTGAGGTACTCTCCATTAACTCTTATCCCTAACTGTTCCCATTCTAGGCTTCTGAAAACGTCCTGTCAGCACGCAGTGAATAGCATTGAGGAGATTGTGTCCCCCTGTCTTACACCCTTCTTTATTGGTATTCTGTTGCTTTTTTTATGAAGCACTATGGTAGCAGTTGATCCCCTGTAGATTTCTTCCAGAATGTTTATGTATATTTCATCTACGCCCTGATTCCGCAGTGTCTGCATGACGGCTGATATTTCTACTGAATCAAACGCCTTCTCGTAATCTATGAAGGCTATGTATAGTGGTTGGTTATACTCTGAGCATTTCTCTATTACCTGATTGATAGTATGAATGTGGTCAATTGTTGAGTAGCCTGTTCTAAATCCTGCTTGTTCCTTTGGTTGATTGAATTCTAATGTTTTCTTTACTCTGCTAGCAATTACCTTTGTAAATAGCTTGTATACTACAGAGAGCAAGCTGATCGGCCTGTAATTCTTCAAGTCCTTGTCATCTCCTTTCTTATGTATTAAGATGATGTTAGCGTTCTTCCAAGACTCTGGTACTTTTCCCGTCAGGAGACACCTCGTAAATAGAGTGGCTAGTTTTTCTAACACAATCTGTCCTCCACCTTTCAGCAGATCTGATGTTACTTGATCCTCACCAGCAGCTTTGCCTCTGTGCATGCTCTCCAAAGCTTTTCTGACTTCTTCTATCATTACCGGTGGGGTGTCGTCTGGGTTACTGCTAGTTCTTATAGTATTAAGGTCGTGGTTGTCTCGGCTACTGTACAGATCTCTGTAAAACTCCTCCGCTATTTTAACTATCCTATCCATATTGGTAGTTAATTTGCCTTCTTTGTCCCTTAGTGCATACATCCGCCTTTTGCCTATACCAAGTTTCCTCTTCACTGCTTTGACGCTTCCTCCGTTTTTCAGAGCGTGCTCAATTCTCTCCATGTTATACCTTCTTACATCGCATACTTTACGTCTATTAATCAGCTTCGAAAGCTCTGCCAGTTCTATTTTGTCTTTTGTACTTGACACTTTCATGTTTTGACGCTTCTTAATTAGGTTCTTCGTTTCCTGGGAAAGCTTGCCGGTGTCCTGTCTAGCTACCCTGCCTCCAACTTCCACTGCACACTCCGTGATGATACTCGTCAGATTATCATTCATTGTATCTACGCTAAGGTTGGTTTCCTCGCTAAGAGCAGAGTACCTGTTCTGCAGTGACACTCTGAATTCCTGTACTTTCCCTCTCAGTGCTAGCTCATTGATTTGCTTCTTGCGTATCAGTTTCTGTCGTTCCTTCTTCAAGTCTAGGCGGATTCGAGCCCGTACCATTCTATGGTCACTGCATCTTACCTTGCCAACCACTTCCACATCCTGCACGACTCCTGGGTGTGCAGTCATTATAAAGTCTATTTCGTTCTTATTTACGCCATTAGGGCTCCTCCATGTCCACTTGCGGTTTTCTCGTTTTCGGTAGAAGGTATTCAAAATACGCAGATTATTGCGTTCTGCGAATTCTACTAGTAGCTCTCCTCTGGCGTTTCTAGTGCCGATGCCATAATCTCCTACTGCCTGGTCTCCAGCCTGCTTCTTCCCTACCTTTGCATTAAAGTCGCCCATTACTATAGTATACTGTGTTTTCACCTTACTCATTGCCGATTCCACGTCTTCATAGAAGCTTTCAACTGAAGCGTCATCATGGCTGGATGTAGGCGCGTAAGCCTGTACTACCTTCATTTTGTATCTTTTATTCAGTTTAATTACAATGCCTACCACCCTTTCATTAATGCTATAGTAATCCTCTATGTTGCCAGCTATGTTTCTGTGAATTAGGAACCCTACTCCCAGTTCTCTTCTGTCTGCCAAGCCCCGATAGCAAATGACGTGCCCATTCTGTAGCACAGTATAGGCCTCATCTGTCCTCCTAACCTCACTCAGCCCTATTATATCCCATTTAATGCCTTCTAGCTCCTCGAATAATACAGCTAGACTTCCCTCACTAGATAACGTTCTAACGTTAAACGTTGCTAAGTTCAAGTTCCAATGGTGGCCTGTCCGTATCCAGAGATTCCTAGCACCCTCTGCTGCTTTGCAGATCTGACCGCCGCCGTGGTCAGTTGCTCCGCAGCTGGTGGGGACTGAGGGACGTGAGGTAATTGACGAATGCCTACGGGAGGGGGTGGCCAGATACTGCACCAGGGTGGCCAATCCTTCTCTGGTGAGATCATCGGTGCGTACCGGCTTTAAGCCGGTACGATCAGACAGTAGGGGCCACAAAACATAAGAAGGCAATAAGTTTGGAAAGATTGGGCCAGGGCGCAGAGTGACGTCCCATTTCACTGTAGCTCCATTTCATTGACGGAACGCATCTTTCTGGCAAGGACGCGAGAAAAATATTTTTATGACCCGTAAAAACAGTGAGACCAGAAGGAATAAAACTTCATGCAATTTTTTTCTTGGGGTGTTTTGTCTTATTCATACTTTGTTGCGAGTAATAAAATCCTCAGAGATCATCCTTCAAATTTGATTGTGTATACACATCTAATGCGTCCAATCCTCTGAAGGACACTTTAGTGCACAGTGACAGTAAAAAGAGTTGCTTCTGTAAAGCCTGCACACGCTTACAGACTCACTACAAAATTTCAAAGTATTTCGTTCCTTTGCGCGCCCGGCATTTATACCGCTGACGCAAGCTTCCGATTGGCTAATGCCACTCACGTGATCTTTCTCCCCCATAAAGCCGACCAAGCGGCGAGTGGAGCGCCATGTCACAAATGTTCTTCTTCCCTCGACGAGGTCATACGCTCTACGCAACGTGAATACAAAACACAAAGTTTCAGGACCTTTAGTGGCACGAACACTTCGGTTTCTCCTCCAAACACTTCCGGTCAAGCATTCACTTCCGGTTTTCCAAATGTTGGTAAAAACTGTCACGAAAAATAGGAATCAGTAGTTTTGGTCCAAGTTAGAGTTTCGTTGGACAGATACAATATGGAAGCGAAACCTAACGTGTATTTAGGTGCAAGGATAATTAACGAAAATATATTGAGCTCATTAAAAAATTGCGTGCATACGTTATGATAGTGACACCTGGCGGAGGGGACCTCCGCAACGGGCCTCTTTCTGTGTGGTCTCTGATATTTGTTTTTTTTTTTGGTAGAGCGTCTCAGGGGCAATTTAAAATGTTAACCTGAGGAGTAGACTGGGGCTACACAAAGGCCAACGTGTCATTGTGATATTGCCAAACAATTAAGTCGAGGATTAGGATCAACACCCGAAGTTTTGTTCTGCGCATATGACACATCTGCACATATGTCAAGGTAAACGTTCTTCAAAGGTACAGCGGAAATGAGAGAAATGTTCGTACCGAATGGCCGATGTGATGTGGGTCTCTCTAATGAGTCCGTAGCTGGTTAGGATGGTGTCGGCAAGTATTGGCACTGTAAAGGTTCGGGCTTTAGCTGGTGGGTCACCCTTGACTGCGTTTACAGCTCAGGGCAAACACATATACGAAACAACAAAATTGAAACGTTGACGCGGCAAGTGTCTTTATTTATTCATTCGTCGACATCACTAATAGTAATTCTTATTGTGGCTTAACGTCCCAAAACCACCCGTATGATTATGAGAGATGGCGTAGTGGAGGGCTCTGGAAATTTTGACCATTTGCAAGGGTTTTTTAACGTGCACGTAAATCTAGGCACCCGGACCTCAATAGTTCTCTATAAACAAGCCTACGGTGGCCTAAATAAACAAGCCTACGGTGTCCTTCGTCCGCGTCGCCTACCCTCGACAATAGGCAACAGTGACCCACCAACTTTCTAAACGTTTACACGGCTCAGCTACATTTCAGGTATAGACCGGGAATTTTCCCTTATCAAGCACTTCATAGCACAGTCCTTCAGTATACTTAGCGTCATTTTGCAACACGTCGCTCAATAAAAAAAATGACAACATGGTCAATCTCCCTGCGCATGATTAGCATAACGTCGATTCTCAATGTATGGCTCTGCCGAATTTTTTTTAGATTTAGAGGC
Source organism: Rhipicephalus annulatus (assembly GCA_013436015.1). NCBI lineage: Eukaryota > Metazoa > Arthropoda > Arachnida > Ixodida > Ixodidae > Rhipicephalus > Rhipicephalus annulatus. Next base: position 221,400 of record WOVY01005282.1, on the reverse strand, counting down.
CAAGGTTTCACACGGGCGAAAGAGAAGACATGTGTACAAATGCTGCATGCACAGCCATATGTCGAACACTTGCGGATGTTTGTGTAACCAGTTCTTTGCGTTTGCGCAACGTTGCTAACAGGTAGATCTATATTTGCAACACCAGAAGCGATCTCTTTAACGCCATTGCGTTAAAGAGCTAGTTTCGCAGAAATCGGGGCATCGGTGTCGGCGTCGTTGGTTGTGAGCAAAAATTAATCTGTTGCGTGACCGAAAAATCGAGGGAGATGCAAATCAATTTAAATAATAGGCAATTCTGGCTCAGAGTGGGGATCGAAGCCAGGTGGTTTGCGTGGAACGCGGGTGTTCTGTCCCACCTACACGAGTCGGCTCATGAGTATACAGTGAAAATAACTTGATTGATTGATTGATATGTGAGGTTTAACTTACTCCGCTTGCAAATGCAGTGAAGGCAAGTTCTGTGCTTTGCCCAAACACACGCGTCCTGTATGAATGCTTCACAATACAGCATAAAATATTGCAGTACTAATGCGTGGTACAGGCGTATACATTGTCATCGGGCGTCACAGCATGCGAATATTATTATGACTTCATGGCTTAAAGCCGGTCACTCACTTCAAAAGGCACACACGTGACTCGAAAAGATTTTGCTCGCACAATCATCCGTCGTTTAAAGCATTCTGCCCATTGCACAGAATGCAGCCGTATGCGAAAGCTTCTGCGATGCAAGCTGTTTTGAACTCATTACGCACTAGGGAGAGAATATTACCATCGCGTTTAACTCTTTCTGCTCTGCCCTAGCCAATTACAACATCGCTGTCGAATGAGGCGGTGAGCTCGCCTATAAATATCGCCTGATCCGTGAACAAAAGTGAACGAGATGCGTGCGGTGTGTTTCACGGCCACCAGTACTAAAGCTTTGAGCCAACGCGGCGTTGGCTGCGCTGCGAGCCAGTCATTGTGGAATGTGTTTCGTGTCACAGCTATACGCTCGTTAATTACCTCGCTCGTTACCTTCGTCTCACCCCGCTCCCCTCCCACCCTGTTTGACTGGCACGCGAAGACACGGTATTGTTTGCTTAAACTCGAAAATGACGATGAAATGGCGTGCGCAATTTTCCCACGAGTCTCGAATTTTTGATGCCCTCGTACTTGCTTCGGTCATGCATACACGCCATGGCAGGATACATGCGGGAGGAGATGCGCATTGTGGCAAGTTTTCGCGACACTCTTACTCCACAGGGAACCCGCTGTATTCATAACTATCTTCCTCCAAAAAAGTTATCTTGACTTCTAAAATCAGGACTACAACGGCAGTTCAGTGTTGAAGGCACCCGTAGCCAGGACACATCACTTGTCTTGAAAAAAAATGTAGTAATGACCTTTTTTTTTTTCGAGGGGGAGTTTCATTGCTATATGATATGAAAAATGCGTACAGAAATATTTGGACCCATAGCCTAAGTGGCTAGTGAAGGGTCCAATACAGAGAGATTTAACAAAAAACTGGAATAATGGCAGTCTTTTAGAAAAAAAAATAAATAATTTTGAAAGCATCATGCTTGAGCGATCTAGTGATGTATGAAAAAGGAAAAAACGAAAAAAAACGACGGTCACTACACTACAGCACAGGTGAGAATAACGATAAGAATGTCTAAAATTTCAAGAAAATATCTCGTTAGAAACAAAGTATCGTTTGAAGGAGATGTCAAAACTTCTAGTGCATTTTATTTCCAGAGGCAAATTGTTCCAAAGCTTAGCACCAGCAAATTGTATCAGTCTCTCACCATATACATTTGAACATAAAGGAAGGTTTAGATTAACATGTCGCGTGTTTAGCGTGTCGCGTATTTAGTGACGGAAACGTAAAAATGGTGCGGAGAAGAGGCGTGTTTGCGTTTATTATTTTATTCACTGAACAGGAAACCTTGTAGCTGCGTACGTCTCTAAATGGCAGTATACGCAGTCTCTGAAATAGAGAATACGCATACTGCCATAATGCCACAGGCTCGTCTGCAATGCCCTTTCACTTTTAAGTGAATATGAAAAAGAACGTAAGGACAAGGTATTGACTTTCGTGCCTTAACACGGAAAGAATTGAGACATTTTTTTTTTCTCATTGATATATGTGTGTGAAAACAAGTGCGTGCGTCTATAATAAACTTTCTTTATCGTATCGCCCTCTTCCTTAGTATACCTATGGTATTCTAGTTTTGATTATGACATTAGGTTGCGCAGTATTTTTTCTTTTTTTCACTTTTCAATAACTCTGTCAAGTGATGACTGTTCTACACGAACAGATATCAAATATGTCTTGGTTAATACAGACCATGTACGCGTATTACTTTATTATGTAGTACGCTGTCTAAAGTACTCTCATAAAGAGCCTTGAGGCACTTTCAAGCTGCTTACAACATCTTTTCGCCTGAAGGACCCCCAACAAATTGAAATAAAATGTTGAAAATAAATGTTTCGCTGATTGTTTGTATAAATATTTTTAATTATTTTATTTATTGGCTGATTGATTGACGCACTTATGCCTGGCTATGCCAAATTCGCTTTTCTGATCTCTTTCGCTCTGAGTGTGATCTAGTTCTTGAACTGAGATCTTTGCTCTCGGCTGCGGTCACCTCGCCCCGCTCTTCGAGGCCTACGAAAAGTTGCGCTAACTGCTGCGTCACAAGTGGTCAAAACTGCTCAACGGTCATCCGTCCTCTCCCAGCCCGCTCTACCGTGCACCTAGAGCTCAGCTCAGGTCGCCGTCTGCATCAGGTGTCCGGCGACACTGCTCAAGACGAGCCCACCTGCGCTACTGCGTCTACCACCATAGCGCCGACTGCCGCAGACCGCCATGTATTAGACACAAGCGATGTGCATCTTAAGAGAATTCATCGCCAGGCTGATTGGTTCATACTGCTAAACTTCAGAGCACGAGTTCGGGTACGTGACGTAGAAGAAAGCACATACGCACATGGCAAGCAATAACTGATAACTATCTTAATTGTATCAGAAGGGACAATTGGGCGAGTTGGTGCACTTCCACGAAAACAGGGACGGGAAAGAAAAGACAAACTACAGCGCTGACTCGCAACTAAGGAGGAGGAGGAAGAAAGTTTAAGCGGAAAAACAGGGAGGTCAGCCAGTTCTTAGACCGGCTGGTGCCCCTTTGCTGGGGAAATAAATAAGTGTTGGCAATAAAAGATGTTAAAAAGAAATGTCGCGAAGAGAGAAATACAAAAAAATTGCGACGAAGGAAAGGCAACATCAAAGAGTATAAGACACTAAAGTCTGTCTCTGAGGCCAGTTGTCCCCGAAAAGCGCAGCAAAGCTTTCAACACTTTCTGGACTGAGGATGGGCTCAGCCAATGACCCAGAATCCTTTGTTCCGACAAAGGCCGATCGTCCAGTCTATCCAGAGCTGCAGTGAGTTCTTGTCTTTGCGCGTTGAAACGGGTGCACTCACACAGAAGGTGCGCTTTGCAGCTGCAGTAAGTGCATGTAGAAGAGCTGGCCATTCCAATGAGATAAGAGTATGCGTTCGTTAAGGCCACACCAAGCCACAGGCGGCATAGAATAGTCTCCTCAGCTCGAGATATCTTTGGGGGAAGACGAAGCTGCAGATCGGGATCCAAGTTATGCAGGCGCGCGTTTGTGAATTCTGTTGAGTTCCACTGTACCAGTGTGAGATAACGTGCAAGCGAACGATGTCTGTTAGCTGCGTCGGTTTTTGAGGACGGGATGACTGTGCATTGGGTACCGTCGTGTGCAGATTCAGCGGCCTCACAACTAAAGTTTACTTTGAGCTTGCGCGATGGTTATTTTCTTGTCTTGGTTTGCTTTGTTCAGATGTCCTATATTTCGCTTCTTTTAGGAATAAACTTTAGTTGCGAGTCAGCGCTGTAGTTTGTCTTTTCTTTCCCCTTCCCGGTTTTCGTCGCGCTAATATTCGCTTAAGATTGATATCCTAATTGTCCACGAAAAACTTTCCTACACGTATACGCTGCACAGATGGGCAGTGTGCTTGCTCGTGCCCATTGTGCAGTGCATATATCCAGGAAAGTTTTTTTTTGCACAATAAAAATAGTCGCCAGTACCGATTGTCATGTGCTTGTACAAGTGCGTTTTTTTGCATAGCATAAGGCATTAGCGCCCTGAAGTTTAGCATTGGTGCACACTCCCCAATTCTTCAAATAATCCTCATGAGTTTAGTCGCATTATATGAATATGTACGTGTACATGGCTGCTGTTGTCTCCTTGCTTTACTGTGTCATCATGTCCTTCTATATGAGGAAGTAGAATTTCGTAATTTATTGGTCTTGTCAATGAGCTCAGAGGCTCAGTAACTTCTGGTCAAAGCTGCTTTAGTTCTGAAGTTTTTTTTTTCCTTTAAACGATCTCCCCACCGATCTCGTGTAAGTAAAACATACCAGGTGCAGCCGCACTCTCTAAATTCTTGATATTATCGACGAAAACAGACGATCGCACTGACAGCCGCGTTTTTCGCTTCGCTCGCGTTGGCGGCTCTGTTTCGCTTGCCTCAATGCGTGATCCACCCATTTTACAAAGTAATACACCGTGTCTTGAGCGAACGCTGGAAAATCTTGGCCGACTAAATAAAGGCGCACCAGAGACAAAAGTAAAGAATCACTCGTTCACTTATATTGGGGCATCGTTCCCATCGGCCGTGTCGCTCGATATGTGCAGCCATTCGGTGATGAAGCTTATCTTCTCACCGCGACGCCAGGCCTACGTCCTCTTTTTCTACGACCGCAGAGGGGATGCCGCCTTTTCACGAATATAATGTGTACCGCATTCATTTTTATCGATGATGTTAATGAAAGAAATGGAATGAAAAAACTTTATTTCAGTCCTGCAGGACGCGCTTAGCGCGTAGCGGGCGTCTTCCACGTAGGGACCGACAGGGAGTACCTGGCGGCCGCTTCGTGGGCCTGCTGGACGGACCATTTCTGGATGACCAATACAATATAATTAGACATATTTGCCAGTTTTCGTATCATTTGCGAGAAATGTTGTTCCTTATGTTGCATATGCGTCAGCCACAGCGTACCAGTCCTTCTAGACTGGTTAACAAGCCTGCGATTCCTTTCCTACCTGTTCCTTGCTTCTTTAGAGGTGGCAGAAAATCGCACTCATTAACGTGTTTAACGGTTAACATCATTCCGTTCATTTTAACCTCAATCGCTTGCATCTTTACTCGGAGGAGTAGGGTACATAAAATAACAAATAAGGCTATCGCCGTATAGACCCATATTTCCATGATTGTAAACAGCCGTAGGCGCCGCCCCGCCGCGGTGGTCTAGTGGCTAAGGTACTCGGCTGCTGACCCGCAGGTCGCGGGTTCGATTCCCGGCTGCGGCGGCTGCATTTCTGATGGAGGCGGAAATGTTGTAGGCCCGTGTACTCAGATTTGGGTGCACGTTAAAGAACCCCAGGTGGTCAAAATTTCCGGAGCCCTCCACTACGGCGTCTCTCATAATCAAATGGTGGTTTTGGGACGTTAAACCCCACAAATCAATCAAATCAAGCCGTAGGCGCCATCGACATAGTATGGGTATCCCCGACACGCTCTGCTCGGAAGCAGCTTTGCAGCTGCTGTTCTTGCTACCATGTTATCACAGAGGGGTGGTGGCGAGCTTTGGGCCCGCGAACCGTGATGTCGTTGAAGGCGCTTCAGTATGTCAATATCTTGAAAGCTCCCATGAAGTCCTCAGCTTGACAGCTTGTCGCTTTTGTCATGTCACTGGGTCCAGTGGTCCCAGTGTTGCCGTTATCGGATGACGTCACCGTCTTTTCCTTGCAGCATTAGGCTCAGAAATTTGTTTCATTCTGCTGTGGACGTTTTCGTGTCAGTTCCATCCACTCTTAATTACTCTCGATCATATATGATCGATAGAAGAATTGACCATGTGACAGATTACTTATTTTTGAGTTAGGCAGTTAGCTTAATAGCCTATTTGATTATTCAGTCAGATAGTGTAGAGCTGGTTAGTCGGTCGGTTGCTTGCTGGGACGGTCGGTTGCTTGGTGGGTTGGTCGGTTGCTTGGTCGATTGGTCAGCCGGTCGGTCAGGTAGTTAGCTAGTTAGTTAGTTAGTAAGTAAGTTAGTTAGTTAGTCAGTTAGTTTTAGTTAGTTTGTTATCACAAAGGAAAGCAGGATATTAACACATGCGTAAAGCCATATTGAAGATCTCCAAGGTAAACTTGACGGCTGGTGTTTTCTTAAAGGACATGCAACGTTTCATGATTATAACTAAGCACTCAGAACGGCTGTGATGGCAAAGAAGACACCACAACGCTTACTCTGTCCTCGTTCTCTGTGCGCTTTTTATATATACCAAAGTATTTCCTAATCAAGTACAAATGAGTGATTTCCAAGGTGCACACAACGCTTGATAAACGAGGGGTTGGTTTCTATCGAAATTTACAGGTACATGAACAGTTTGTTCTGTAGCACTATCGAAGTTGTTACTCCTTGACGCAAACATGTGCTCAAAAGTATACGGCTGAACATCAAAGGGTAAAGAAAAGCGCTGTTTACATGAATGCAATGATTGATTGATTGATTGATTGATTGATTGATTGATTGATATGTGGGGTTTAACGTCCGAAAACCACCACATGATTATGAGAGACGCCGTAGTGGAGTGCTCCGGAAATTTTGACCACGTGGGGTTCTTTAACGTGCGCCCAAATATAAGTATACATGAGCCTACAACATTTCGGCCTCCATCGGAAATGAAGCCACCGCAGCCGGGATTCGATCCTGCGACCTGCGGGTCAGCAGCCGAGTACCTTAGCCACTTGACCACCGCGGTGGGGCTCATGAATGTATTGAGCTCTTTAGACTCGCAAAAGAAAGAAAAAGTGAGTGGTCACCGATTGATTCTACTTGTGAGGTGCTATGTTCGAGTAAAAACGGCATGCGGGGAACGAACGCGCTGCTGACTGGCTTCGCCATCCTTGTAGCCGGAGCCAACGAGCCGAACTCTCGCATGAGAAAAAAAATTTAAAACAATAAAAGAAAATGTAAACGAAAGGAGCCAGCTCCGCCATAGAGATCTATAGCACGGCTCGCCGGCGGCGAGCCACTGCGAGAAAATGGGATCACCCATTTCTGTTTGCCTCTCGCTCGCCTAAAGAATACGGACGAGTCCGCTTTTTATTCACGACTTCAGCGATTGGAAATGCGATGAGTTTCGCGCGAGATCAAACGGTTGTGATATATAACTGGCAGAAAGACAAAGAAAGAGAATGGGTGTTTTTTTTTTTTTTGGAAGGGTCTGGTCTCCATGGACTCGTTCGCTTTTGTCTGTGTGGGCATTGTCACCGTCTCCTCCAGCGTCAGTCTCCTCTGCCACGTGCAAGAGCGAAAGTCCGGGAACTTTCTGTGACATTGAAGAAAGAGAAGTAAGAGAGAGAAAATGCCAGAAATAGTATATATACATATGCACGTTTGAGGCAACCGTAAAGGCAAGCTTGTTTTATTTGGCTTTATTTGCCCCTTTGAGCTAGCTCCCACAGTTGCGAGTATATAATCGAAAGAAGAATATGCACGGGTACAGATTGTAACCCATAAAAAGACTTCATCAACATCTTTCAGTTATGTAATGTTTCAACGTATACACGCTCGTATATAAGGCACAGCAAGTCAGATAAAGTCAGTTACCTTTGTACCATGTAATATAGCTTTTGCCGAAAGGACATTCTTTTTACTTCGATTTCGCTTAAAGCTCATATACAAAAAGAATGTAAAGGCCATGTCTTCCTTTTTCTTTTTTCTTTCCTCTCTCGACAAAGGCTTGTTTCCTATGCGTCGGGTCTCTCTTGTACGTCCCTAATGGACGCAAATATGAAGGCCGAAATCAAGCTCGGAGCTCGCACACGCAAATCCGATAAAGCATTCTGTCCTATGGAGAGCGGTATGCGAGCAGAATTTCATTTGAGGCCGCTGGCATGCGTGTTCATTACGAGCCTGTCGCGTAGCTCTGCACTAAAGCTGTGCGACAGTGTCTTAGCGTTCCACACGTTAACCTTAGCAGAATAAGCGAGTCACTGCATTCTAACTGCTTCTAGGAATTATGCGAATGAAATTTTCGGGAAAATCTGATTGTATTTCAGTACGCTAGGGACACTTCCGACGAGCGCGACGAGTCTGCGATCGTTTTGTTGTTGTTGTTGTTGTTGTTGTTATTGTTGTTGTTGTTGTTGTTGTTGTTGTTGTTGTTGTTGTTGTTGTTGTTGTTGTTGTTGTTGTCTTTCGTATTCACCTCCTTCCTCTGTCCAGACCAAGATGTATATGTGTACTCCTTAGGTAACGAGATTCGTGAGGCGCGATCGACCAGATAAGCGAGAGTGAGTCTCCATTGTCCGCTAGATGGCATGGGTGCGTGTCCAACTCGGCGCCCCCAACCAGTTATTATGGGGCGTGCTTGAAACAGGCGCCTTCCTTTCTCCGCTGCTGAGATATCTGCACCACGCGCGCCTCTATCTTCTGGGATGCGCCACGAAGCTTCGGTTGCTATAGCAACTGTAGATAAAGTGTTGTCTCTTTTGAAGTTTGGTCATACTATCGAAAGCACCATCGTCACTTGATCGACGGGATCGCCCCGTTGCTATGCTATCATGCTCGATAGCACCTTGCACTTGCACATTTTAAGCGAACGGTGAAGTCTTACACTTATACGTCATGAGTACCTATACTACGCCATGGACCAGACCGATCTATCAACTTCTCGGAATCTATGATCGGCTGAGACTGGCTGACTGATTGACGGACTGAATGACCGACTGACTGACCAACTCACTCAATCACTCACTCACCCACTCACTCACTCTGACTCACTCTCTCACTCACACACTCATTCGACATTTACGACTTTCAGATAGCTATAGTAACTCCTCTCTGTAACCCCTTTCTTCATCTGTGAAACACTCTGCGCTAAAATATCGCGACGACGGCTCAACGGACTGTTCAGTAGCGCTCAATGTCAGATGGAGAGGCCCGTGTGAATACCGCAAGAATTTCGAATTATTCATGCAAAAGCAAGAACCAGAGAGACCCGCTCGCAATCCTTCCTGTTCCGGTCACAGTTATCTTCTATCTCTCTTCGTCCTCCTTGTATAGCTTTTCCGGGGTGATCCCACAGTGCGCTTCCCCAACGTCGCCTGTGCTCGATCTTTCCGGTGAGCCGAGTCGTAACTCAGGGACGACGGGAAGCCAGATAGGACGGCTCGCCAGACCCTCTGATGTGGACCATCGGAACGGTCACTATAGGGATATCTTCCCGAAGACTTCGGGACGGAAAATGGGGAACTTCGGCAACAAAAATAGCCCATCGTTTTTTGGCGGTATATATACGTCGGAGATTGAAAATTCGAGGCGCGTCGGGAAGAAATGGTAGTGACAGTTGCAGTAAATTTTACACGAGATCGCCAGATGACCTGCCAATAACTCTCGGAAAGCCTGCAGGCGTTGACTGTGCGTTCCTTTTTTTAAAATCCATGCCAAAGGTGTGCGTGCTGTGTTCATCATAAGTTCCGCGTCATAAATGGTCTGTGGTTCTTTTTGCGTGCCTAATGATTGGTTGAAATTGAGCTAACATCTCTCATTGAAACTTTGGCTAACTCGGTCTTCTGCAATCCTTGAGCTCCCTAAAATACTGCTGATTTCTCAATATATATAAAGCCCCGGCACATAAAATATATCGAATAGAAATGGCTGAAATGTACATGTGCATGTGAATTTCTATTGTACTTAAGAACTGTTCCATAAATATTTTGTTTGCTTTGCCGTTGAGCATCGTAACGAGAGTCCTGTAATATTGAAAATTTCTTTCGTGGTGTTAAGCGATATTACACTCAGCCAGATGTATCTTATAAACAATGTTTATATATTCTTAATTTATATGAAAGTATTTGTATTAAAAAACGATGAAATTTCTGCGTGGCGCTCCATTTTGCGAAATTTCATAATATATATGTAAAGGGGCCCTTTAACACTTTTCCAAGTAGCCAAGGAATGGATTAGCCAAGGAGCCTAATGTCTTAGGAATTTACCGCCGCAAAAATTTTAGAATCCGCCCAGTGGTATTGGCGTTGCAAGGGATTATCGCACGCTGCAACTGCATTAGCTCTTATTAACGCAATAGCGTTAAAGAGCTCCTTTCGCAGAAATTCAGGCGTCGGCGTTGGTGTGTCGGATGCTATAATTCTTTTGTAGAGCTTTGCGGGTTCAAATGAACATACTGCGCCACAAAACTCGGCGAGCATACGAGGTATATTGGGCATGAGAGAGCCAAGTTGGTCGAATCCCTCCAAACCAGTGTGTTAGAAATGTGTAGTAATACGTCTATACAGGATATCATGCTGGGTGAACTACGCGAGTACCACATGTTGTCTGCACTTGCGCTGTAGTTGTCGCTAGTAACTGGTCGTCATAATCTCCCATATCCACACTGAGCGAAGACCTGCGGGACTATTGAGCGAACGCCGATGTCTTAGACCACAGCAGGAATGGAAGAACTGCCTTATAAGTGTAAGGAGGCTTCGATATTCGTGCACGAAACTCGGCCGAAGAAAAAAAAAATCGCAGCATATCCACGGAGTGAATGTTGATTGGTGAGGCGAAGCATTCGTCAGTCCGTCCACGCTTCCGTCCGTCCATTCGTTCTTGCTTCCGTCCGTCCATGCGTCCATCCGTGTGTACGCCTATCCGTGTGACCGTCGGTGCGTCCGGCCGTCCGTTCGTTCGCCTGTCTGTCTGTCCGTCCGTGCGTCTGTTCGCGTGGCCATCCCTCTGTTTGTCCGTCCGCCCCCCTGTCTGTCTGTGCGTCTGTCAGTCTGTTCGTCCATTTGTATGTCCTTCCATTCGTTAATCTAGTGAACACTTCAATTATACCGCCATCTCACACCTTTTCATAATGTATTCCTCATATACAAGTGCCCCCATCCAGCAGACATTCTGAAGACTGTTCTCTCAGGTATTTGCCACCAGTGGTGACTATGATAACGGGACGCTCGGGTGACGTCATAAAGAGCTTCGCCCCTAAAAAAAATAAATGCCAGAAGGCCGCATTTGTTCACCGTGAGTATGGCAGCGACTGACTGACGCCATGCAAATGCGGCCCGCGAAAACTACTCGACTGCCGACGATGGAGGGGTGAAAATGCTCCCATGGGATCGTCGCTGGGGCCTCTTGGAATTGGAAATTCGCAGAACAATGCCGTAGCTGGGTGCCCGAAGAACACTGTGATGGAAGCGCCGGTGCGCTGGAGCGATGGGGCGTACAAAGGGGAAACGTCACGCATGAAGGATAGACATAAATTTATGCGCAGTGAAAAGAACGGCACAACAAAAGCCTGAGGTTGGGGTGAAGTGGAGAAGTAGACAGTGATCCCCAGGGAAAGAAGATTAGGTGAAACCGATGAAGTGTTGTTTACCTACATGTAGACTCGTTGCTGCAGGAGAGAACAGTGGTACTCACGTCGTCGAGGTTTCGGCCTAGACTGCGCTCGGGAACCTTGATTGAAAAAAAATGAAACATAACCAGGATATATGGCTCTGTCCCACCGGTGTAACCTCTGAGCGTTGTAACCAAAGTACTGGTATGCGCAATCTGTCGAAGTAGACTGCTGTGCAACCACCTCGCACTCAAAAACCTCCTTCTGATGTGAGTGCTCATCAAGTCGGTTCACATTCTGCGAGCGTGTACTCTCCCCCCCACTTCTCCCCTCTCGTTTTTATTTTTATTGTGACATATCATGCTACTTACCGTTTAGCCACATTGTGGTGGATATTTTTCCTTCGAGGCTATACGTGTTAAGCAAATTGATTTCACCTTTTTGTAGAGGTGGCATAAATGAACCATTCAAACCATGCACTTTTCTTCGTACACAGGCGTATCAAAAATAGTTATACTGCCACGTGCCCTCTATTCCTTTTTTTATTCTTGTGTCATGGCCCCGTTAGATGCGTAACTGCCACCTTGCGCAAACCACGTCGAAATAGGAACCATCCAGACCGGAACCAACCAGGCGAAACCATCTATATAATCTTAGAACCTTCAGATAAGACTATGCGCACAACGTGAACATTAGAGTTTCTCCTGGAACTTACTTGGCCCCTGTTGATAACGCTGAAATACTTGATGGCGCGTGTGCAAATGCCGACGCGTTTCACCACTTGTCATTTTATGTATGGCCGACGCTCATTTCGCCGCAATCAGTTTGTATACGTACACTGCAGTCCATTGTGAAAGGGAACACGCGAGCTCGTGGCGTGTGCTTTGCGGTGGCTGTCTACAAGGTCATCAACCTACAGCCAAAGAAACCACGTTGGCTCTTGGCGTCATCTATTCGCAAACAATATAACGTGTCATGGCCGCTGGACAAGTGCTGCTGGATAACGCTCCCGCTACGTTCTGATAACGGGCGGTGCCGCTAAAAGCAGACACGTTTGTTTCAGCCTTCGGTTGATGGCGCTGTAGGCAGCCACCGCCGTTCTCTTTCATTACGTACGACAGTGTACCACCTCGTGCATTGCTCGCTTGCTGTGTGACTTTCTGTTTCCCGGGCACAAGTTCGACCTAATGAAAAATTTTTCACTTCCGAGTTTCGCTGCAGTCTTCTCCATCGTCACGACTACGTGAAAGTATTGTTACTAGGTGGTAACGTGACAATATTTGTCACGGCCGTCATGCTGCTCTCCGAAAGCTGTTCGCAGCATCAGCAAGGCGGCCAAGATCCCGCGCCGGTCCCCTTTCAGAGCTGCTACGTGCCAAGAACACTCCGACTCATAAAGAGACAGTTTCCAATAATTCGGCACGCAAGTCTTTAATCGCATGATTGACAACTACACCCAAGTGTGAAAGAAACTAAACAAAGCTTCCGAATTTAAGAAGCAGCTGAGCTATACCTACACCGTAAATTCAACTCTTGTACCTATGAATCAGCCCCCCCATTGTAATAAACTGCGGCGGTAGATGATTTCCGTTGCGATTTCATCGCCCAAGCACACGAAAGTGACAAAGTGGCACCCACCCCAGGACTCAGCGTGGGCACCTGCCACTAAACATAAAACAAGAATGGCTTTGAGTTTGAAGCGCCATCACTTGTAGCGCCATCACTAGGGCACCTTGCGAAGCAGAACATTATCGGGCACCGGATAGTCACGGCGTTCGCTCACCTAAAGTATTCTTGCATAGCCTTCAGTGAAAGTAGAGACAACACGAGTAGAGCATCCAAGACCGGCCGACGTCAAGCAGCCTTAATCTGGGAACGCGCACGCTTGGATCGCGTGGCTATCACTAATGCTGTCACGGCTGCTTCGTCGTCTTCTCTCATTATTCACTAATACATATGTGGTTTTACGGGCCGAAATAACAATGTGACGCATGACGTAGTGGAGGGCTCCGGAAGTGCGACCACTGGTTTAACGCACAGACGCATCGCACAGTACAAGGGGCCCCTGGCGTTTCGCCTCCGTCTACGTCGCAGCCGGGATCGAACCCGCAACCTTCGGCGCAGATGCAGAGCGCCATCTATGTTCCACAATGGTAAACATGAGGTACGAGGTAGAAAGAAAGGGAACGAAGATTCTTATTATTTGCAACGAATTCGAGAAAAACGTGGCGTGACAAGAGTTGAAGCAATGACTACAACTATAGCATCGTTATTTGCTCACGTTTGTCACATAGTTGCAAGTCATGCCAAATATTGGGTTGCGATTCCAGAGCGGGCGAGGTGTGTGCGAAAAGGCGACCGCATGGAAAGCTTCACTTCTGCGGTTTAGGCGCTTCCAGAACGTGCCCGTCAATTACCCGTCAATTTTAGTTTTTGTACATCTTTTCTTCGATTTGTTTTCTCCGCAATACTCTGCACCCAGGTCTTCCCGATAAGACGGCGTCGTACGATATCGTGACGTAATGGCGTGACCAGACTCGGCTGCACCTACGCATGCGCAGCATCGCCCTTAGTGTTACAGGTGGGTGGCGGGTTTCCATTCTTGATTTGTTGCTCGCCAGGCTGTGCATTTTTCAGACGGCAGTTCTTCGTCGCCCTGGTTGGTTGGCCGAGATGTTCAGGCGTGGGGCGTACGATAGTATTAGTTCGTACGACTCGCGTTTCATGTTTTTTCTTGTATATGTGTTTGGATTTTAGCTGAATGATTGGAACTACTTAAATGGAACCGCGTTGCCTGGAATTCATCGAGGACCCCACGAGCTTCGTCTTCCGCAGCACGCAGGTGGGTAGAGCTTATACTGCCCGTTCTAGCCGGCATCTGTTCCACAGTTCACGTGTCACTTTTGCCGTGTCAACCATCGCAGTCTTTTTTTTCTTTGTAGGGTCGATTTCGCTGTTATAAACCGGAGAGTTCGGATGGACCAGCCGTGGCATCGTGCTGAAGCGTGTCTCGTGAATGGACGGGAACTGGCGCATTCAGCATGGTATGGCCGGTGACCGCGTGCTTTCATAGTACAGTTTGTTTCACACTTAAGAAGAATCTAAAGGTGCGGGGCATTGCGATGCGGCCAGCGCTGCAGCCGCGCGCCGACAGCAGCTCGCGCATGCGCAGACTCCTGAGGGGCATAGTGTTTTACCGCATTATCAGATACGGCAGCGCGCGCTGGCGGCATTGTCGGGCCGCGGGCGAATTCCATTGTTACTGCGGTAACTGGGCTGATATCGCTCATCACTGATAGTCACTATACGCTTCACTGCCGTGCGAAATGGGCGCCGTCATCACGGCCGCTGGGAACATAAAGAGGTAAAACGTTAAGTTTAACGCTTCACGCGTGCGTTTCGGCGTTGGCGAGCGAGTGCTGCCTCCTGTAATGAATGCCATCGACAAGAAGCACGTTGAGGTCGCTATCGTAACATACAGCATTCTTGAATTCATCCTCAATCGCTGTCGTAGCTGCGCGGCAGCTCATGTAGGGCTTCGTCCTTCCTTTGCGTGAAATAAATACCACGCATGGTACGTTATTATGGTATTCCGCCTTGCGGTACACACAAAAAAATATACGTGAACGCACTCAGTACAACGGCATTTCAAGAGAGCAAACAACGTATGCTGTCACTGTTTCTAGAACCCCATTATCCCCAACAAAAGCTAATATGTGTGCCTCGCACAATGTTTAGTACAGAATATTGGCCTAGTTCCTACAGCAATGATAAAATCGGCATCCTGCCTTACAATGTGGCCAGCGTGCGCCACCGTAGCGCACGATGCACTTCAACACAACGCCCCTCAAATGTCTGGACATGTGCGAGCGGTGGCCGGCACGCGACTTCATAGCAAGGCCATGCACTCCGAGATTTTCCCTAAGTGTGAAACACACTGTACAGTGTCAATTAAGGAAGGGAACACGGGAACGCCTGGTCTGCGCGCTCCGGCGGCTGCTGGCAGCGCGTTCAAGCGGGAGCGAGAGCAACCAGTCTCTTCTCGCGTCATCTCGCGGTGAAGAAAACAACCGTTCGTTGCTGACCTGGAACCAGCGGCAAGACTGCAACCCCCTTCCGCCTCAAGGCGATTACGCTAGAGCCAGTAATCGCCTTGAAGGGGAGGGGTTACAATCTTGCCGTTCTATATCAGCAACGAATGGTTGTTTTACTCGCCGCGAGATGACGCGAAAAGATACTGTGGGCCACGCGTTCTCGTGTTCCCTTTAATTAAAATTGGCGCTGTACGTCTAAGTACTGCTGCTTTCATTCCAGGTGCGCTGACGTACACGTACCCTCAGGCCCCGCGCTGCTATGACGTGTCTTCATGGCGGACGTGCTAAGGGCATCGCATCGAGTAAGTATGACTCGTTTACATGAGTAGAACAGTACAGTCAGCCACAAAAGTTATAGGACCACGCGGAGCGCGTGCCTACGCGCCAGCTAGCGGTGCCCAGTTTACCGTGGACCGCAGTGCTAGGCGAAGAACGGGTCTTCTTCCTTTCAGTTTTCTACTGCCATGTAACGCAATTTTCTGCGCAGTTTTCACTCGAAGCGCCAATCTTCAATATGACCATCACATCACCCCACTGCGGTGGTCTAGTGGCTAAGGTACTCGGCTGCTGACCCGCAGGGCGCGGGTTCGAATCCCGGCTGCGGCGGCTACATTTCCGATGGAGGCGGAAAATGTTGTAGGCCCGTGTGCTCAGATTTGGGTGCACGTTAAAGAAGCCCAGGTGGTCTAAATTTCCGGAGCCTTCCACTACGGCGTCTCTCATAATCATATGGTGGTTTCGGGACGTTAAACCCCACATATCAATCAATCAATATGACCATCACTTTATTTTCGCAGCAGGATCAAAGCTATCACGGCGTGCCTGAAACGGCGTTTACTTGGCTAGGTTTCAGTGTGTAATTTTGGCATAAAGATAGAAACTGATACCTTATGCTCCTACGCTGCTCTCAAAGCAGAAGCATGTATATGCAGATGCCAGCAACCGCGTCGTGATAAAGAACAAAATGAAAGGTAAAAAGTATTTGTACGCAGTCAGAAAACAGGCCATAGAATAATGGAGTAATGCTTCTCGGGCACCAGAAGGTTCGGTCGACCACCGCTGATGTATACGTCGCGAATAAGCTTTTTTGCCACGCGCTTTCGTGGTCTGTAAGCTTTTGTGGTGGACTGCGCATTAGAGACGAAGGGCCCACCCTGCTTTTTCAGGCTTTAATTATAGCCATGGTTCTCTGAAGGGTTAATACACGCTTTTGAAAGGGCGGGGTAAAGGCATGAAGCTGGAACACAATAGGAGCGTGGTACTCTCCCACGTGCCACTCACCGTCGCGATGTTTGGTCCCTGCACACGTTAAGTTATTGTTTCTTCCACCCTTTTTCCAGATTTTTGCATCACAATTCCCTATATTGGGGTTTTTGCAGTTCTAATGCTCTGCCTAACAATTAAATGGGGCCCTTAGACTTTCCTTTTTCCTTGAATGTTTAAGGGCTACTTGCGATGTTATTTGCAAGACATTTATTGCGACAAGTTTGCATTCTTTCACATCCTTGACGCACGAATTGTGATCAACTGTCAAGTGTCAGGTTTGCTCAATAATTTCTGAGGAATATTGATATTTATTGTTCTAGGATAGACAATAACTTGTTTTCAGAGCTCCAGTGGTTATTCTTAATGCGTTATGAAATGTTGTATTGCGAAGCATTCGGTAATGTTTATTTTTTACATCACTCGAATCATAAAATCAAGATCTCCGCGGGATTGGTTTTTGGTGGTGTTCATTTAGAGCGAATAAGTGGTACTTTTGACATAATTGTTCTTATAGAATGGGTTTCGCTTGCAGAGTCACCGAACAAAGCTCACTGAAATGGTTGACTGCAGTATTAGGCAGCAAATAATTAGTAAAGACAGTGATGCCGAAAGCAGTTTTTTATTGGGTAATATTGCAATCCACAATGGTGATGTAACGACTTCCCAGGTGTCCGTGTTTGTATGCCTAGTCTTTTCGCCTTAATAGATACCAACCGAGCTCGCTATAATTCTATCTTGCTCTTTTTAAGCACCATGTTTTTGACCCGGCCAAACACAGAATGTGTACGTTAAGCCTGAAAAATTAACGAGTTCACTGACTTTTTTCCAGGAATGCAGACTGTCTTCACACGCACATTGTGCCACATCGGCAGACGAATCACTTGGTAAGCATCTTCGCGCCACTTCCTTGAGTAAGTACTTTATCATATCCTCTCGTGTGGCTTGAACAAAGAAAATCTTGCTTCTAGCACATTTAATTACAGCCATCGTTCTCTGGAAAGGTTACAGTGGGCACGTCAGTGCGTGCTCTTATACTTAACACACCATAGTGACTTGGCGGCTATGGCACTGCGCTGATATGAGCTAAGAGTATGGTTGTGATTGCCAGTATTGGTGCGTTCAACTATTTTGTTATGCGGGAAGCACCCGTGTGTCATATATATTATAGTAAGTACATTAAAAAGTATAGCTCGCTGAAAACATTTGGTAAGTTGTTGGTAAAAGCATGCGTTCGTCTAACTTGGCTGTTCGGTAAATCGTTCATGTGAGAATACAGTATTGGGAAAGTGACGGAGATAGATCGACAGATAGGGCGCTAAATGTCTAATTTTGGTAGTCTGGTGTACTAGCACTCCTCGTTCTGGTCTCGGTAAATGGAGACATTCGACAGACTTAGTCACGGACGAGTTTTGCGTTAATGCGACTTTCTGGCCGGAAGTTAATAAACAAACACTGCAGTTTCTGAACAGGAAGGCTTCTTTGGTGCCGCAGAGTACATCTCAAAGTTCCTGCGCCGAATGTTGGCATTCCTAGTCTGTTGTGACTCGTGAGAAACAAACAAACCCCGTGAATTCAAAGTCTTGTGGGGAGAGCTCGGGGAAATGGCGAGACTTACAAGTGCTGCACGAGACTGCAGTGTGCAGTAATTTCACTCTAACAGTCAAAGCAGTTCACTGTGTTGACGCTACGGCTAACTGCCACCCTTAGAATTAGAACATGCATATAGCTTCGCGAAAAAATTGCATCAGGCTGTATTGCTACTAATTAACTCCAGAATTCTGCTGAACAACTTTCATGTTGATAGGTTCTGCGTAGATGGCTTGTATAGTTAATTGCGGAAGTTTGCAGTCAGTTCTTTGATGCCTAGCCAGACAGCAGTAGGTTTTTAAAACTTCTCGAAGTATCGTGGCAAAGATAAATGAATGTTTCATCAGCTTGTATTACTTCCAGCGGTGGACTGAGTTGCAAGTCTCTGAACGATTTCCAATTCCCATTTTCTGTGCTAGCAGACTCGGTTTTGCGCTTGCGAATTTCTTATCTTTGTCGCTCCACCTGACAGATTGCTGCCCTTGGCCATGCCTCAAAGCTCTGGGTGTCCATTGCACTTGTTGTTTGTCCTACTGATGAAACGACCTGAGCAGGTTTATTTGTTTCTCTTGGGGTCGTGTATATAACGTGGGCCGGTATTCACAAATCAACTTTATAGTTATCTTCACGCTCTTTGTGACCTAAAAACAAACGTAGAATAGTCTACCGAAATTTCAAGGAAAACTTTAGATAAGTATCAGGTTGGTTTGTGAATAACCCCGCAGTGTTTGCTTCAGTATATATTACACCTGTTTTATGCAATTCGCTCATTGTCTTAATTGGTTTTACTTGTTCTTCGGTTTTACCGCATACTCACTGTGGCGCATAACTTAACGAGTCCCATCGTTATTTTCTTGCTCTCTGCTCTTTCAGTTAGAGTTAGTAAATATCAAAGATTTTACACATCCCATTTCAGTGCTTTGGTAATATGCTTCTTATGCGTTGATAGAGCCTTCCAAGTGTGCTCAAGCCTATCCTTACTATTCTGTGAACCTCTTTTGCACGACTATGCTCGTACTCTTCTACTGTTTTTAAAGTATGGCTCTTCAAACCCTCAAGTTTCTCTCTCTCCATATTATGTAGCACTTGTCTCCTGAACGATAATCTTTGTCAAACTTTGGCGATTTTCGCTCGGTCTTCGGGCATCTTTTTCACTTAGTTGCAATCAATGCTGAAGTTAAAAGCTAGCACATTGCAGACCTTTTACACTTCCTCTTTTAGTGGCAATGGTGATATGACTATGGTGAGCTGGTAATTGCCCTCCATATGCAAATCATCCCGTTCCTGTTACTTAAAAAAACTTCTTTTGCACGAGTAGGCTTTTACTCTTCTGTTGTTTCTAGGATACGGCGCTTCGAACTGCAAGTTTTTCTATCCACATGCCACTTAGCATTTTCGCATAATGATCTCTGCCCCTACTTTATCGCTTTTTCGCTTTGTCTTCAGTCATCTTTTGCACTCGGCGACCATCAATGTTTCCAACTGTGCGGCGTCCTCTGCAGACTCTAAATCGGTACTATAATCTCTGTTCATCTTTATTCCTAGTTCTTTCAAATCTAGCCTCTCACATACTTCAAGTACAAAAGACGTGGAATGAGCAGATGACTGCATCTATTCGTTTCCAACTTGGTTGCTTTTTTTTGAGTAGCAGCGTAGCTATGCAATAGCTCGTCCCCTGCAACTTTAGCCTAGAGCTTAAAAAGGAAGCCGTGCTTGAATTATGAAATCGTTTGGAATATCGTATGTGTTCTAATACTACATGGTTCGTTCATGCCTCTATGCGGTCGCACTTAACGAGTTGATAGTTGCGCTTCTTCAAATGATCGAAATGTTTGCGAAGCTTGCACACATCATTGAGATGGTTTATATTATACCAGTCATCTAAAGTCCTCCCTTAAATGATTTTTCTGCGTGCAATGCCGTGCTTTATTGGTGCCACTTTGGCGTGGACGACGAGTTGCAACTCGCACTGTGCTAAAATGTGCCTTGTTACCCAAACACAAGATGAAGCTGTGCGTTTAGCATGGCAAATGATGTAGGAAAAGACAATTGATGTAGTTGGCATAATAGTTAGCATTAAAGGACAATGTCATACCACTTCACTTTTCTCTGATCGTGGTCCTTTAGAAGAGAGCTGTCTTGTTATGTGCCTTTGGCATTGCCATACCAGTGTTTCCCCGTATTGTAGCAAAACAGCCATGCGGGCTAGTTGGTAACGGTTGATTTAGGAAGAAGTGGGGCGCGATACGTAACAGACCGGAAGAGAAAACAACACAAGCGCTTGTGCTGTTCTCTCCTACGATCCGTGTTACGTAACGTGCCCCACTTCTTCAACAAGAACAGTGTTGCCCTCTTGCTTTGATAGTAATATTTAGATTACTAGACTTACAGAAGGTATATTAGCAAGCGTATTAGCTATAGTTGCTTGCATGGTTGCAATCAGCTTTTCTTACTTTGTGTGCGTCCAAATAGTTTTTCATTCTTGCTTAACTTGTTAGCATGCCAAAGTTGTGGGGAAGCCCATGCATCACCTTGGAATCCAGCATTCGATTTCGGCAGACTTTCGTATTTTTTTCGCAAAAACAAACAAACAAAAAATCGTGTCATAGTCAATGCACATGCTTTTATCTCTCTACCTGAGTATTCAGTGCAAACTTTGACGGATGCAGGGCTGCATTGTTTTATCGCCAGATCTGCGACGCGGGATGCTTCGATGATTCTCGCGTCCTGGCTGGCGCAGAGGTTGACTGCATTTGTTGACTGAACGTCTCATCAGATACATAGCATGACATTAACTTTAGACAGGTTCCTGTTGACAAAACAGGGTTTTTTACAGATTAGGGTGTGGAATAATGCCATGCAACAAACTCTTGCTTACGAATATCGACACTTCCTACCACTCGCAACTGGCTGTACCACGTGTATCAATGCGTGAGAAGCAGTCTTCGCTCTGAAAATATCGTAGTGACGTGATTCACAGAGCGGCAATGAACGAAATACGAGCATTTTATGCATCTGTTCACTCTCGCGTGAAAGTGCTTGAGTAGTTGTGGACAAGACCATGCCTGTTTAAGGTTTTCCATACTTCGGTGTACGTTTCTCCTTCAAAAAAAAACAGAATGAAGTAAGTGCCCGTGCGTGAGGTTATTCCAAAGTGCCTATACAACTTTATAATATGCATCTTATCGAATAAAACAATTTTCGAATACATCCTCTGCTTATTAGTATTTGAAACATCTTGCTTGTACACAGTACTCAAACCGCTTATGTGCACTTCGTACAATTTTTTAGCGACCTATGTTCTTTTTCTCCATCTTGTCCAAGTTGGCTGCAGCACTCGGCGTAAATCAAATCAGTGAATATTTTAGTTAATTGGGGTTCACTCATTAACAACCATAACGACGCAGCAAATATTAAAACGAACATTTATACAATCTGTATGATAATGGTTAACATTAAATTAGTCTTGGTTTAATCAATGAATATTCCACTTTTAAGTTTGACAAGATTCACTTGTGAGAGAACACTTGATCTTTGACTTGGCTTGCAGCGCTTCGCTAGAGGATGAAAGAAAAGAAGTTAACACTGTGCCTTTAACACACTGTTATTCATTTCTTTCTTTTTGTATTTGTCAAGTGTTGCACTTAAACTCGTTCAACATAAATTTCATCCAACAAGCCCAACCTGCTGTTCTGCTAGAACACAAGTGATATGAAAATGGCATGCACAAACCAAATGGGCGTTCTAATACCTTTGGATATAATGTTAAAAACGGCGCAGCAACGAAGCATCATGGTTATGAACATTACTGAATGAATTGTCAACCAAGTTTAATCGTAGTCTTGTAACAAACTTTGCTTACTTCTTATTTCACAATATGTTCGCTAGTGTTTATTTTTGAGGGAAAATTTTACTGTTAACCGTTGTTACTTCGAACGAGCTTTAATGTGAACAAAGCACGTGAAGAAACCCGACGTTTCGAAACACTTTTTGGTAGTCCATAGAAACCCGGTGAGGATTCGTTTCGACAGATAAGTCGCAGGTAAACTATTCTTAGATTTGGGTGATTCTTGAGAATACCCACGAGTGACTTGTTTAGCTGGGTCTGGGTTTGCTTCGATGGGTCCTTTCCTATAGCTGCGTGTATGCGTCCCCTTCTAAAATACCTGAAATCTTCCGATCGTCTCTAACGGATCTGCACCAGACTTCTATAGACTACCGAAAATTCACAAGTCTGACGTCCCCCTCCAACCGATTGTAGACTTCACTTCCTCTTCATGCCGAGCCCTTTCGAATTTTCTACACCAAATCTCCACCCCCTTAACTCAGAAGACACAAACTCATGTCCGTGACTCCAGCCTTTTCATGCAGCTAGCGTCAGAGAGGAGCATCGACAATGACGAGAGCCCAGTCTCGTTCGACGTCATTTCATTGTTCACTAGTGTACCAGTACCCCTAGCTGTGTCATCTGCCCATGCTGCGCTTGAGGGTGACGCTAGCCTGAGTGAAAGGGCTCTTTTGGCTGTTGACGTGCTCTACAATCTACTGGAATTGTGCCATCTAGTACGTATTCATTTTACAAAGGAACAATTTTCAGGCAGAACAGTAGAACCGCGATGGGAGCCTCCATGCCCGTCACGATGGCAAACCTGACCGTGTAGCACATAGCAGATAAAGCACTCAGCTCCTTCTTGCCACTAACCAAACGCTTTCTTCGTTATATGGACGATTGCTTTTGCGTCATGAAGACGTCTGGAATTTAAAACTTCAGACAACATCTCAATTACGTGCACTGAGCCATAAGATTCACAGCACGAATGTGAAAGCGGCCGCTGCCTGCTCTTTCTCGATGTCCAGATGACAAGAAAGTGCAACAACCTGGAGTTTTCCGTTCACAGGAAGCCAATGCACACCAGCCGTTACCTTCCATATGATTCATTCCATCCCGCCCGCCAAAAGACTTCGGTTTGACCACATTACTCCAGAGATCCAAAAACATATGCCCCAATGACACGGAGTGAAAGAAAGAAGAGGCCCGCATAATTTAGGACCTCAGAAAAAACAGATTTCCAAAAACAAACTTCAATCGAGCCGCCGCGTAGAGCAACATAGGACACAAAAACCCCAATCAGCATTAATTGGCAGACCTCCGAAACGCGTACCGGTCGCACACGTCCAAGGAAGCAGCAAGATGTTGGCGCAGGTCTTCCGAAAAGGTGGTGGTGGTATGGGTTAGAAGATGAGAAAAGGCACTTAATTTCTGCGACCCGGTCGGGAGCACGGCGCAGTGCCTTCCGAAAAAAAGGGGATCGCATTGCGCGCGTGCTTCCATATACGCTGAACCACCTCCTCCCCCACCCGAAGGACCGGCCAACAATGGACAGGACCCCCGGTGTCGTTTGCAAAATCCCGAGTGCCCATCGTATATCGGTGAGACAAAAAAGATAGCGAAATGAATCAAACACGTCAATGACGTGCGGAAGCTCTACATAAAGCGCAGCGCAGTCGCTGAGCATGCTGAGACGTTGAACCACAGCATAGATTTCGACGCAACGACCATCCTTGAAATTGAGATCAACTGGAGGAGAAGGTTACAACTCGAGTCGTGGCATATACAACGAACGGCCCAAAACATCAACCGCTCTCTTGGAACCCTTCCCCTAGTGTATATACATGGACTGCGCCCCGCTGCAAAACGGGGGAGAGAGAAAGTCATTAACAGCCCAGCGAGTGCTTTGAAGACGCTGCTGCTACGTAGAACCAGTCTCCCCCAAGGAAGAAACCAATTCGGTTCCAAAACGTCGGGTTTCTCCACATACGTATAGTTGGAGTTTAAATTATTTCCCAGTTTTCATAAACAATCAGGTAGATATCTGTCGAATGATTACACTTCCATACTTATTTTAATATGTTCATTAGGATGTGAAACTTGCCGTTGTACTACACAATTACGCATGAAGAAAGCATTCACAAGTTCGTAAGAATTCAAAAATACAGTCACCAGCACAGGTTCTCTAGAGTAGATGAACCTCATTTCTGTTCTGCAGTCATGGTGCTTGCACATCAACTCTTTTTCTCATTAGCACGTTCGTGTTTAGCTACTGCATGTGTCAACTTGCACAGCAGGTAAATGTTTTTTACCCTCTAAAATTTTATTTTGGATGACAGCTCGTTCTGCCACTACAGCACACTTTCTGATCATATCGTATATTTCGTGCGTAAAACATCATCAGTAACCACTCTCTTTGACTCTTTACTACCTAATGTCGTGAATTCAGACATTACTTCTGGTTGCCAAGACTCCGTCCCTCCGTCTGCTCCGTCAACTGCGTGCTTGTTGAACAGCTGCTGCCATGCCGGCCACAGCTTTTAGGAATCGGGCTCGCATGAACCCTGTGTTACGGGCTGCAGTATATAGCTGATTCGCAAGCGCGCTTAAGTATGCGGGTAGCACGACGAACAGCAACAAGCAGCGCGGACAGCTGCTTGCAGAGTAGGCGGAAGTGATTGGCTCTTGCTCGACCGATCTGGGCATATTCGTACTGCGCATCATAGATTCAACTTTTCGACACCAGGCGCAGGCCCGAAAGTTCTGGAGAGGAGGGATTGGTCCTTGGAAATTGTGGCGCGCCGGTGGCTCGTAAAGCTTCGACGTGTAAAATCGTTGATCTATACTTTGTACACGATACGCGTATTTACTTAAAATGTTTGAAAAAAAATATATCGGAGTTGGCCTGGGGGGCCTTTAAGGAGTGGATTTTTGTTTTGGCAGGTTGATACTTTTATCTGATTGACACTATAGGGCTGAACATACTCGACGTAGGACCGTTCTGTTGTCTTTTATATACAGTCTTTCCCGTACTGCAGCATAAATTATATCTTGCGTTCTGTGTGTGCTCCTAACAATCACTCGATCTGTTTCAGGTCGCATGATTCGGTGTTCATCATCTCAATCGCTTGAGTGAATGTTGTGTACGAAGAACACTGCGTCTTTCACAACAGTGATGCACCACGTTGCAGAACACCAGTACCATTGCGCCCCGTGTGGTCGAAATTTCCGGAGCCCTCCACTACGGCGTCTCTCATAATCATATGGTGGTTTTGGGACGTTAAACCCCACGTATGAATCAACCAGCACCATTGTGCATGGCGCCTTGCCTGACATGCTCTACACCGGCTCGGGTAAGCCGTAAAGTCATCCTCTTGCCCGCGCCCCGCCGCGGTGGTCTAGTGGCTAAGGTACTGGCGTCTCTCATAATCATATGGTGGTTTTGGGACGTTAAACCCCACATATCAATCAATAGTGGCTAAGGTACTCGGCTGCTGACCCGCAGGGCGCGGGTTTCGAATCCCGGCTGCGGCGGCTGCATTTCCGATGGAGGCGGAAATGTTGTAGGCCCGTGTGCTCAGATTTGGGTGCACGTTAAAGAACCTCAGGTGGTCTAAATTTCCGGAGCCCTCCACTACGGCGTCTTTCATAATCGTATAGTGGTTTTGAGACGTTAAACCCCACATATCAATCAATCAAATCAATCCTCTTGTTTGATGAAATGTAGAGAGTAACGAGCTGTTCATACGTCATTTTCTCTTGTCAACTTTTGCTCCAGGCAAAAGTTGATTTAGCGTCCTTCCGGGTTCGAGTGTGCTGTCTGCTGTACGGTACCTCTCGTAACTACAAGTTGCACGCTTCGTGCAATACATATTCAGTACTCACGGATTAAAATGGGGCGCCTTTTTCTATACAACAATTGGTGTGAGCAATCGCTGGAGATAACGTACTTGTCTGCTGACCCGCAGGTCACGGGATCGAATCCCAGCTGCGGCAGCTGCATTGCCGATGGAGGCGGAAATGTAGACCCGTGTGCTCAGATTTGGGTGCACGTTAAAGAACCCCAGGTGGTCGAAATTTCCGGAGCCCTCCACTACGGCATCTCTCACAATCATAAGGTGGTTTTGGGACGTTAAACACCACACTTAAACAATCGCTTGAGATAAAAACGTCCGGTAGACAAATTGGGTGTCTGGACATAATTTTGGCTCTGGTTTACGCATATCAGTCTGGATTGCGTGGTGTTATGCCTGCGAGTCCACAGCGGACGGCCGTGCCTCTGAAAAAGGCAATCTGTGTCAAGGCCGGCCCGCAGTCCGCCTGACGCGAACGACTCAACGGCGTAAACACGCGCGGCGCCTTTCTGGCGCCCACGGGCAGTGAGTCAGCGCCAGCGAGCCCATCGAGTAAACAACGGGCGTCTTCACGTCTGGGGGTCTGACGCGGCCCAGCGGCGACCCCATTGGAGGAGTGTGCCCTGACGACCAGCGGCGCTTGTGATTGGACATTTTGGTTGGACCCGGTGCAAATATAAGAAGCCCTGCGGCGCGTCGCGATCGTCGGTCCTAGGTGAAAGCTGACATGTGTGTCAGAGTGGACCCGTTTGAGAGCAGACCTATGTGTTAGAGAGGAGAGCTCGGCTCTTCGAGTCTCTGTCGGCCCCAGTGCCGAATTTGTAACGCCTCTGTATATATGCTGTACATAAACCTTGTTTAACTCACCGTCGTCTCGTCCGCTCGTCTTATCAGCTCTGCGCAGAAGCAGTCGCAAGCTGAGAAACATACGCTACCAAACGGCTGGTGACCTTCCCGGCGGAGTTGGAAGCAGTGGCGCCTTCGGGACCGTGTTGGCGTCGCCGTCTTTCGCAACAGTGGTTGCAGCGGTGAGATTTCGAGGCGCCCTTCGTAAAGTCGTCGGAGGTGCGCGTCGCAACAATGGTTGGCAGCTGCGGGATCGGCCGGCGTCAGCGACATCGATGCGGTGAGTGCCTGATGTTTTCCCCTCAGTTCACCAGACTACTCTAACTCAAGTTGTAGTAGTTTAGAGAAGGGCTATGTGAAGCATTGAAGTGAGCTTTGATCGTTTCAAGCCAAGTCGAAGCGCTTTGAAACCAAAGTTAATGCGGAGGGGGTAAACACGGGAGTGTGAAAAATTGCTTGCGCGTCTTGCTAGTTGACTTATTGTGGGTACGGCAAGTCAATTGTTAACAGGGGCAAACAGCAAGAGGCTAGTGTGAACGATGGAGAACCTTAAAGTGAAGGAACTCATCGAAATTTGTGAGGAACTCGGCATTGCTTTGGGCCGTGCGAAACGAAAGCAAGCGATCCTTGAGATCATGAAGCAAGAGGGAGTGTCGGCTGAGGAAGTCGATGAGGCCTGGGTGGATATTAAAGCACGCCGTGAGGAGGCTGACAGGCGAGAAGCTCGTGAACGTGACGAGGCTGAAAGGCGCGAAGCTCGCGAAGAAGCTGGAAGGCGAGAACGCCGCGAGGAAGCCGAGAGACAGGAGCGCCTTGAGTTGAAACGAATAGAATTGGCAATCCTACAGTGCTCGCAGGCGCCTAGCGTAGCTTCTCCGACGATTCAGGTCAGCGGTTTTAGAATTCGGGACCAACTGCCACCGTTCGTAGTAGGCGAGGATATGGCGAAGTATCTCGTCAAGTTTGAACACGTCTGTGAGCGAAACACTTTGGAGCGGTCTCTTTGGGCACAGAACCTGTTAGCTCTTCTTCCCGGCGAAGTGTCCGACGCGATAACTTGCTTGTCGAGGGAAGCGTTTGAGTGCTATGACGAGGTTAAGGAAGTGCTCTTAAGACGTTATAAGTTGTCACCCGAGGCTTTCAGGCAAAGGTTCCGGTATGCTGAAAAGGGGAATGAGTCACACGTTGACTTCGCGTTTCGTGTTAAGGCCGATTTAATTGAATGGCTCAAGGGCGAAGGTGTTTATGACGACCGCGATAAAGTGGTGGAATGCGTTGCATTGGAGCAATTCTATCGCTGCATCGAGGAGGATGTCAAACTTTGGCTGCAGGACAAACTTGGTAAAGTACAGCTAAACAATGCAGCAGAGTTAGCTGAGGAGTATCATACTCGCCGAAAGTTGCACAGCAGGGCAATGCACGTTGAAAAGGATGAGAGAAAAGAGGGCTTATCAAAGAAACCTGATCAACGGAGACCCGCTCCGCACCGTAATTTCAAGAAGGACCCGTCTCTTACGAAGGACAGTGTAGGGGAAGGGCAAACAGAAGCGGAGAAATCGAGTGAGGTTTCTACCACACAGGCATTTGAATCGGAAAACAAACGGAAGCCGCTAATCTGCTACAACTGCAAAAAGGAAGGGCACATCGCGAGAAACTGTCAGGAAAAGTTTGCCTTCGCAACAATCCGAGAATCAGAAAAAAACATGCGGTTGTTGGAGCCGTATCTCCAAGAAATGAGGGTGAATGAGAAAACGTGTGCCGAGCACTTAGAGACTCAGCGGCAACCATGGACGTTGTCCATCCTTCATTGGTGTCTCCAGATGACTTTACAGGAGAATTCGCGTTGATCAGGCAAGTCGCCGAGGAGCAGAGTGTTCGCTTACCAATCGCCACGGTTGTCATTGAAGGCCCGTTCGGTGAGCTTCGCACCGAAGCGGCTGTGTCTGCCGCGCTAAATGATCGTTTTCCTTATCTTTTCTCCAACAACTCGGAGCAGCTTCTCAAAGAGCAGGGCAAATCGTTCTTCCCCAACTTAGCGTGCATGGCCCTCACGCGATCGCAAGCGCGGAAGCTTGACCTTGTTCAATGCGGTGAACTCTCAAGTGACCTTGTCGGCGGGTCGACGGAACCCCAGAATGGAAATTTTCCGCATGAGTCATGTGAGCAGTCACGCGAGCGGCCTGTCGCGAAAGCGGCCGGCGCGGTATGCGTTGGGGGAGACGACATGGCGCCATTGAATCAGAGCGAGAGGGCTGCAACGCTCTCGCCTGTAGCGGAAAGTTGGAGCGAGCTGCCGAGAGTTGATCGAGAGACGCTCATTCGAGAGCAGCGTGAGGACCTCTCAATTGAAGCGCTAGTGGAAAGCCACAAAAACGCGGCACAAGTGTTGTCGAAGGAGCACTACGAGAAATCGGTGAAGAAGCGCGCTTTTGAAGTTGATAATCAGGTAATGCTGCTGCAGCCTTCCAAAAAGAACAAGCTTGAGGTTGATTGGGAAGGGCCCGCCAAAGTATTATCGAAGCCTTGCGATACAAATTATGAAGTGAAATTAGGAAGGCGGCCGGACAAAATTTACAACTTGATGAAACCATACGTTCAACATCAAGCGGTCGTGAATCTGTTGTTGAATGCTTCAGAGGAAGAGGAAGCAGAAAATTTGAGTTCTAGTGAGGTAATCGAAGGGGGATCGAAAGTAATCCGGGAGCAGATAAACCTAGAGCCTAGGTTAAGTGAAGTCCGGAAGGAGGACCTGAGAAAGATTGTTTTGGTGTTTGAAGACGTGTTTTCGGACCGTCCCAGAAACACGAAGGTGATCGAACACGATATCGAGCTAAGCGGTGAGGAGTCGATCCGTAGCAAGCCGTATCGTTGTTCCCCTGTGCAACGTCGCAAGTGTGAGCCGCTCTTGGTGCCGCGTAGGTATCGTCGCCTAAAAGTTGCCGGTTACTGAGGTGGAGCATGTTGCTCCACAGCGCAACTTTAACGTTCGCTATCAAAAAAAAAAAGAAAAGCTAAACGCTAATGCAGGTGCATTGAGCAGTGCGTTCTAGCTAGTACCTTCTCAACCTTTCGGTTTCTCGCTGGCGATTCGGGGCAAAATTTTGACCTCATCACGACCTGGGCGGAGCGCTTTCGTTCAGAGTGAGCTCAAGGAGCCAACTTTATGCTGTATTCTAATTCGTTACGTTGTTGTACGTGGAAAAAATTTGAGTTGTCATTTTAAGGGTCTTTTGTCCCACATGTGCCTCTTGATGTAGAGGGAACGAAATTCCGATACACTTAGATAGGAATATGTTGTACTATACTTTGTCTGGTGTTCTGTCGGGTGACCGAGGGCACTTGCTTGTGTCGTGTGTTGTCTGTTGTCGAACCGTTCTTAGCAAGTTGCAGAACCATCGACAAGTGCTGAAACCGAAGATGGTCAGAAGAGACGAGTGAAGCTGGTCGACAAGTTGTGGTGAAAAACCAGTGGAGCTGGGATCCGTCCGCAAGAATGGGATGTGTTCCTGGAACAGAGTCTGGAGCTGCATTCTCCCCATGGCCCTGGAGGCGAACCTGGAGGGACCTGGCGAACGAGCGCGCCTGTCATCCGAGCCCCGTGGAAGCAGCTCGTCTTTTCGGCGCATTGTCTGGCGGCGGGGGTGCTGTTATGCCTGCGAGTTCACAGCGGACGGCCGTGCCTCTGAAAAAGGCAATCTGTGTCAAGGCCGGCCCGCAGTCCGCCTGACGCGAACGACTCAACGGCGTAAACACGCGCGGCGCCTTTCTGGCGCGCACGTGCGTTGAGTCAGCGCCAGCGAGCCCATCGAGTAAACAACGGGCGTCTTCATGCCTGGGGGTCTGACGCGGCCCAGCGGTGACCCCTTTGGAGGAGTGTGCCCTAACGACCAGCGGCGCTTGTGATTGGACATTTTGGTTGGACCCGGTGCAAATATAAGAAGCCCTGCGGCGCGTCGCGATCGGCGGTCCTAGGTGAAAGCTGACATGTGTGTCAGAGTGGACCCGTTTGAGAGCAGACCTATGTGTTAGAGAGGAGAGCTCGGCTCTTCGAGTCTCTGTCGGCCCCAGTGCCGAAATTGTAACGCCTCTGTATATATGCTGTACATAAACCTTGTTTAACTCACCGTCGTCTCGTCCGCTCGTCTTATCAGCTCTGCGCAGAAGCAGTCGCAAGCTGAGAAACATACGCTACCAAACGGCTGGTGACCTTCCCGGCGGAGTTGGAAGCAGTGGCGCCTTCGGGACCGTGTTGGCGTCGCCGTCTTTCGCAACAGTGGTTGCAGCGGTGAGATTTCGAGGCGCCCTTCGTAAAGTCGTCGGAGGTGCGCGTCGCAACAGTGGTGATGACTTGCACTTACGACTACGGAAAGAAATCTGTTAGTTAGCCCTAAGCTCTGTTTATTGGCGAGTATTGCATGTTACGCATCATCACGGCTTGCACACGTCGTGGTAGCTTAGCTAAGGCGCAGCGTTGTATGCTTCTAAGCGTGAGAATAAGCATTCGGTTCCTGACCATGGACTGCGCAATTTCACGCGTGACCTGCAGCAATGCCAGTGTACAGCGCTCTCAGTTTAAAACATGACACATTTCTTGTATAACTTCTGTTATGCATAATCACTTCGCTAAATATTAGCAAACGTGGCTTGTAAAGCTAACTTTCGCAATTGTGCATGTATTGGTCGAAGTGGTGCCACGATGACACATTGTAAACCATGGAAATGAAAGTATGGGCTGTGCGTAACCACTCAGTTTATGAATACTTGTGAATACGGTACCTATACATCAATGCACATTAACCATGCCCAGGTGATTGGAAGTATCTAATCGGCAGTTCCCTGCCACATACAGTGTGCTTGATAATCGTGTCATGGCAATGATACACAAGACTTAAAAGTTTGAATGTAACCATTTAGGCGTGAGCAGTTGCAGCTCTGTAAACTATTTGCTTTTTCCTGTCCAAGGAATGCATAGTGGGGAACACAAATGATCTAGCTGCTTTCTTGGCAATCCTAACCACAACATCAAGGCCGTCATTGTTACCAGCTTCAGCAGCAGCATCGAATTGGCGAGGGTGAGGTGTGAGAAAAGTAACAAGGATGGCGAACGTGGTGTGCTTTTTTTTGCTATCGTCGTTCACCAGTTTTATTGCGCCATCATATTTGGTGCTAATAGTGCAAGGCCCTAGTAGCAAAACAATGGCGCAGTTGTTGCCGTGGCAAGTCCTCTTTGTGATGAAACCGAAAGAAAACCTGCTTGAGAAGTGGCGCTTGTAGCTACGGGTTTCACCAACCTGTTGTCCTACGAGTCTTTAGCGACAGATCTTCCCGGCAGCAAGAAGACAAACAGCACAAAATACGCACAACAGTTTTATCCTAGGCAGGTCATGAACAGGACGTCCTGGGGATGCTGACGCGTGACTTTAAAGACCAACATAATTAGGGGGGGCATTACTTTGCAGGTTATCATTTGGTGGGTAGTACTCTGCCGGTGCCTGCCTTCTCTAATGTGCAACCAATAAATTCTGCTGCGGCCACCGTCGCCACACAAGTTGTGTGGTAAGGGGGGAGGGGGTCTTTAGCAGACACAGGGCCGGTTTTAGTTGTCAGGAGTCCGCTTGACATTTTCTTGGGAGTAGGGCGAACTTCGTACGCTGTTGAGATCCCAGCCACCGTTTAGTTCTAGTTACTGCTGATAAGCAACGTGGCTTCTGTGAATGCAAGAGAGCTGCGTTCGGAGTTGTCTCAACTGCTCAATCGTTCTCGTGTCTACCTCCATAAACTTTCATCAGCAATCCCATTGGGTATAGTGTCCATGTCGCGATGGAAGCACAGGTGAGCTCTTAATAAAGAACTCTTAGGTTTACTTAACAATTTTTCTTACTATGTTGCAGTCCTTTCCTGCCGGTTCTACTCCTATGGTGACGCTCACTCTTCAGTTTCAGTCGTCAAGCCTGGTCTGCATTGATCCTGACCTTGAAGATCATGCACGGATCGTCCGTGGGCCTTGCGGTATGGATTTGTACGTGGTCAGCATAGACCATATTTTTCGTTTTTTTTTATTTCACTAGTCCTCCTCATCTACATCTTCAGTTCCAGGACGTCATATTGGTATGCTCAATAAAAGGTGGCAGCCATGCTGTTCCTGTGTGGGCCCACGAAAGTCCCGGATTTGGTGTTCAACTACTGTCTAGGAGTTCGTGTGCCATGATGAGATAGTTCATATTGTGTTCATGCAAGACATGGGGCCTTCATTGGCTGCTTGTCAACTTCTCCGAAGTGAATGCTGTAAACACGTACCATCTTGAGCAATGTGATTTCGAACATGCGAACGCGTGGCGAATAGCCTCGCACCTAAAATCGGTTGACTCGCAGCGGCCATTGTCAAAAACAAAGTGCAAAGGGTGGTGAGCTTCTGCTAGCTCTTGACACTCCCGCTTAAATAACGTTGCCGCAAGGCGGCAGTTTAAAGCACGTTAGTGGCCGCTAGTGGTGATATGAACTCGCATAACGCGCACAGTCACAGCCAAGGCAGCTGCTGAGTTATCGCTTGTGACTTCGGCTGCCGTGATGTCATGCTTTGTAATATATGTAGGTAATGTTGGCTGTGCATTTTGATACGCGCCTTTCACTTTGTTTTTCGTGCTGTCATCGCTAGCGGCAGATTGCACGCAATCATCTGCCGTTTACCCGCAACGCTAGTGAAGCGGGAGTGCCAATAGATAGTGGAACAGAGCCCCTCCTTTCTTCTTCGGTTTCGGCAGCGCCATCCACGTATCTTGGTTTTGAGCCTATTTGCCACACGCTTGCATGTTCGAGCTCGTATTTCTCATGATAGTACTAATGCAAGTTCGACCGTTACCTGTAGAAGTGGGAACGTGCAAGTGTGTGGCTATCTTATATACTATATAAGATAGTCACACACTTCTATCTCTTATCTACATATAGATATCTCATATCTACATATATCTCTTATCTACATATCTACATATATATACATATGGTGGTTTTGGGACGTTAAACCCCCCCATATGAATCAATCAAGAGTGGTTCCGCTAAATGGCAGCCCGTTCGCCTCTCTCATACTGGGAAAAATAAATCTGCAGCTGCTTACATGCTGCGGGCCATTCACGATTGTAAGGCAGGTATGCCAAGCGAAGCATCTCCGTGTGCTCTCAGATCTTTGGAAAATGCCGCTCTTCCATTCCCTTGTGCATGTGTGTGCGCATGTAACGAAGATACGGAAGAGCAAAATATTTAATTGCCACTTAGCCGTGCATAAGTGCTGTACTAAGGCAGTGCAGTATGAAGATTGTCACATTTTACGCCTTTCAAATATATACATGTCGCTGGAGAGACAATTTGGGAAAAAGCATTATACTTTACACCTATTTTTACAGTGATATTTGAGTATGTCAAAGGCTATTCGCCACAACCTCGTGTGTTCCTTGTCATTCTACAATTTGCGTATTCAGAACTACAAACTGGCACTCATGTCATTACAGCTCTTCGACCTACGCAACTTGCTGCAGTTTTTGCACCAGGAGAACAGACATCGACCAAGCCACAGAACTTTCAGTTGCGACTCTCCTGTACTTCGAGCAATACGTTGAATGGCAATGTGAATATCATTTGACAGAGTGTAATGTCGGGAGAACTGGAGCATAGCTTTAATTTGTGGGACAAACAAGCAACACGGAAAGAAAAGACAGAACAAAATTTCAACACCTACCCATTCTTTCATTCCCTACCAAGTCTATATTTTGCTTCGTATACTGACATCGACAACGCACTCAAGTAATCTTCAATAATTATCTGCTGACCACGAGCATTTCCAAAAAAGACAGAAAGCGTACTTTCTGGCGGAACACCCCACATCAAACCTCTCGTTAAGCACTGTACTGCCCTCACCTTCATACGTTGAAAAATATTTCACTATAGCTCATATGAAAGAACTTTAGGTAGCATGAGTGCTTATTTCATCATCAGCTCAAAGTTCGTGGTTCCTTCACTAGTGCACAGAAATAGAGCTCTGAAGTCTCCGAATGAGGATGCTGTGTCGCAAAGTATTACGTACACTCTGTACACCTTGAGTATGTTGTGTCCTGCGAAACTGGCGCGTCTTGCCATGATTAACGGGTGGCCCACTTTTCCTTGCAGATCTGAATCTGGTGCACGCAACGCGCAATCCCACAGGTTCTTCTTGTATTTCGTCAAGCCCTTGCTCTGTCTGAAGTAAGGACCCTGGTCGGCAGTCCCTCGGAAACAGGGTCTTTTCTACCTGCTGGAACCAACTACATTCTCTTAAACGCTTGCTCTGCGATCAGCAGCGAACTACTGTAAGTACATCTACATTGAGCAATAAGAGTGTACATGTAAGGGTAGAAGAGAAAGAGCCGCACTCTTGACCCTGTTTATTGTTCAAGAATACACGCACATACACATTCATCCAGGCTAAACCAAGCGCTTCTTAAAAACAGTGCAACAATACGAAAACAAAAAATGGAGAAACAACGCGTCTGGTTGTTCCGTCCTCATGTTCTTTCATCGTTTTAAGAGTAATACTGACCAACTTGCTTCTCCTTCACTCAAGAGTACACATTGAATATATTACATAAATTTACAAACAGCGTGAATAAAAAGACTTTCACAGAAAATTAACATCTACAGTATCCAGCAGAAAGTGCAAGACGATCAAGTAGCTTCCAAAAATTGAATTCTTCGTGGGTAAATTCTTTCAATGGCTCGCATTATTTGTGCAGATTCAGTGATAAAGCTGTCGATTATTTCCCATTTCTGCTTATTTCTATGACCAATCAGATTTGCGTTGTCAAGACCGCTTGCCAATAAGCTGAGGGGGTTATTGTGTTTCGGAAGGTTTCATGCTGGGGAAAGGTTAAGGATTCGATCTTTCTTTTTCCTTTTTTTTTCATTCACAGGCTGTGCATTCTCGACCGTTCTGCAGCTGACATGAGTTGAAGCTTGTGTTTTGTCTTTTTGCCTAAAGTCTTCGTATGCTCTGCGCGCCCTGAAAAGCTTTTCGTAGTGAATTCTTACTAATCGGCTCTACCACTTTCCTAGACTTCTACAATGGTGTCTGAGAATTTGAATGCGACAAAATTGTGCATTGCTTAGCCGTAATGTTTGGTCCTCGGTCGATGTCGTGTTGATAAGATATTGATGCAACTACTCTCAACACTCAACATTACCAGACATGTTTGAAAACTGAAGTATTGGTTCAAAGCAAATATTAAGTAAACAGTGACTTAGTTGTATAGGTTAAAACTGAATTAGAGTAGTATATAGTGCATATTATAAACAGAAATAGGCATATTTGTAATGGCCTAACTAAGCAACAAAATAATTTTTGTGCAAACAAGACATGTGCGAATTTCATTCTTGGTTTGAAGAGAAGTGGAGGCACTTTTGAATAGTAGCAAGACTTTTTCGGTGGAATACAAACGTTGACCTAAAATTGCATGAAGTCTTATACATTATAGTTTATAAATCATATTTATAATATGTATAATCTATAAATTGTAATTATAATTTATATGAACAATTTTAATGTATAATCATATGAGCCGGTAACAAGCTCTGAAATGTTATTATATATTAAAGTGATGCGACAGTCATCTGTTCATTTAACCTTGAAGTGGGGCTTCGCAGCAGTGTGGATGCTTTTTTTTTTAATAAGTGTAATCACGTTGTGGCACCCCTTTTTGCAGTGAAATCACCATGAAAAGGACCTACTCATGGTTTGTCGATTCCTTTATTTCGAGTACTTCGAAATGTCGAATACTTCAAATCCGTGGTGTAGTGATAATAATGTAAATGTTAATTCAAATTCAAACTGTGGTGTACTGATAATAATGTAAATGAAAAGTGAATAAAGAATTCACCTCCCTCGGTGCATAAAAAACCCACATTTGAATATTGCGTAAAATGCTCTACCAAAGGACGAATAAAAAATTCTGTTCTATCGTTAATTCGTAGGCCAAGCCATAAATCGGCATTCGCGGTATAACGCAGCATATTGTCTGCGTGTGTACTCTATGCATCTGAAAGATATAACCGTACAATCTTGTCCTTACAGCTTTTCGACCTTCAATCTTATCCAGTGGATGCTACAGTTAAACCCGTATTGCCTGCCACACCCTACCTGTGCCTTTGGAATTCACTAGGCAATTTTCCAGATACTCCTGTCATGCGGCCATGGAGTCGCTTCCTTCACCGGAATTTGCCTCCAGTTTCAGCCCTCTATTTCGCCTTCTGGAAAATGCATCGTACAAGAAAGGCTATTGCTGTGGCCTGCCCTTCTATCTTCACTCCGTGTGAAGACTCTCTTCGGCGTTGTTGCTTGTCATCACTCTGCTGTGACCACAAGTGAATGATGATTAAGCGACACAGTGCGTCTTCTGTGTCCTCCGAGCGACATGCCAGTGATCTCTGTACCCCCCTGAGCTACCAACTGCCCTTGAAATTCTGGGCAAAGTGGCCTAGACTTGGCTTAACGAAGCTGTTCAAATGCCCATGGTTTAAAGAATCTATTACACCACAAAATGGTATGTTGTTCGGTTGCCATACAGCGAATTGAGTGTATTAAGTGACTATTTCAAATATATTAGAGCCATAAGGTGGACTTTATCACACAAGCGTAATATTTAGTTCAATGCTTCACAATCATGCTCATATTTCAACATACGTGACTGCAGTGCGATTGATAGACCCATGTGCATGTTTTAAACCGTGATAGAGGAATGTAGTGTCATATTGCTCTTTTGCGTTAAAGTGAATAAAAAGCGGGGCAACTTCGTGAAGATTCATCTGTCTGTGTGGCAAAGAGGCTATCTTCTGTGTGTGTACGTGCTATTGGCGTGTCTTGGACAACACTTTCATTACAACCATACACGACTAAACTGGGTGCGCTTTGGTTCGTTTTTTGAGATTAGTTTGCGGACGCTCTCAGCAGCTTCTTTGTCCAATTAAGTGGTTCAGCTGGAGCATCGCCAACCGTTGTGGGCGAGCTACAGATTCTTCACTTTTTTGGAATCAGTTTGTTTCGAACGTCCAGGATGGACGGCATCTGGAGCATGGGTATATGGCCCAGTGCTGACACTTAGTCAGCTGCTTATGATCCACGACTTCATCCAGGTACCCATTGTATTTTTCCCTCATGTTTATGCTGCTGTATGCTATTCCAACTCGTCCATCAACATTACATGACTTGGCCTTGCGCCAAACAGGAAAGTGTAGGGGGGATGGGAGGAGATGGGGGAGGACCATCATAAAAAAAACTAGGTCTGGTGAAAGTCTCTTTCAACATGTCTGACTTGTAATGTTTACCTTTTTATTTTTGTTACTTCCTGATTACATTTACACATGTGAATTTGTACAAGGGAAAGAGAAAAAAATTGGGAAAGGCAGGGAGAAATGTGTACAAAATATATACAGGGGCCAGGGGATAAGTATAGCATGGCAGCAAAACAGGGTTTTTGCTTTAGAGTGAAGACGTTTTATGTCATCAAATTCTAAAGTATAGATAGGTTAGACATTGGCGAATTGTACGTGCCAGCTCAGATAACTGAAGTACAGCAGCCAGTCGCATTGGTGAACAGTGAAATAGTCCTGTTCGTGCCCTTGTGGATGTTTTCCAATAGGCGAGTTCACCATACATTCGTATGTCAGACTGGAGTGTATACACGTTGGTGCAGACTTGTATGTATCTGCGTTCAAGAAGTAAATGCTGCTCTCTTGTGAAGTTGCATCACTCAGTATTGTAGGGTGCAGAGAAAAATTTGAAGCCATTATTAGTGTCCAATATTTCAATCAAAATATTTAGAAATGTTGTTTGTGTTAAATTGCCTTTTATTTGTTTTTCTGCGCTTGTGCTACTTTACATTGTTCCTTTCTAGTATTGCTCCGGATCTATGAAGAGCATTTAGGCATCAACCCTTGTATTTCTTTCTCTTTTTTGGCTAAGTCTTATTGTCGATACATGGTTGGTTCGATTGGGAGTATGCATCAGCACGCAAATATTTTGTCCATTCTAATGCATAGCGCGACCGTATGTTGTCTTTGCCCAGTGAAGTGTGAATGCCCATTGACCTACAATATTTGTCTCCAAACTATACCCACAGCTTCCCAAACTAATTTCGCTGAGGGCTTCTGCTGTCATGATGGTTCGCATTGTTTCTGTTCAAGAAATAAATTGTGGTTGTTGAGATTTGCTTTAATAAAATGCACATTCTATGTTATTTTCTTAACTACTGCTCCCTGGTAAACGGGTAGAGCTCTTCTATCAATCGGACTTGCCATACTTCTAACAGTCGGACTTGCCATACTAGTTCAAGTAAAGTGGGGAACAGTGTTGCCTTTTGTAAATGTCATTTATATTATAGTTTTTTTAGGCATTGGAACGGTACGTTGCTAAGATTCAATGATATTGCCACCATTGATGAACGAGCCGCTGTGGCTCATACCCGTTTTTGGGCTACGAAGAAGAAGAGAACGTTTTGGTTGCTCCGGTTCGGGTGAACTCCTGGCTGCAGATCTTGTTTTTGCTCGCGACATTACTGGTGGAAGTGCTGGGTACGTGTACTTCAGCTGTGTCGGCCATCGTGGAGACAGCTACATCTCCCAGAGCAAGAAGCAGCCGCCGCCTGCGTGGGTTACCCCCTGAATTTGGTCCCTTGACATCGACACCCAGAAAGATGGCAACTTCGATGACAAGCCAGGCGGTCCAAACCAGCGATGCCCATGGTTCTCTTCTCGCCCATGTTTTTCATGCGCCACAAACACCAAAGCCGTTCCATGGAGATCTCTTCGAGGATGTTGATGACTGGCTCGACCACTTTGATCGGGTTGCCTGTATCAACGAATGGGACGATGTTCGCAAGCTGCGCAGAGTTTACTTTTACTTGGAGGATTCTGCGAAGACATGGTACGAGAACCACGAGGGCTCCTTTGCAACCTGGCAAGAGTTTAGCCGTCAGCTCCGTGACGCCTTTCGGAACACCGAAAGGAAGGAGAGGGCCGAACAAGCCATATCCTGCAGAAACCAGCGGCCGAACGAACGAGTATCCATGTTTGTCGAGGACATGCTTCGGCTCTTCAAGCGCGCGGACCCCGCCATGCCCGAGGAAAAGAAGGTGAGGCATTTGATGCGTGGAGTAAAAGAACAGCTTTTCGCTGGGCTCGTGCGCAATCCACCAACGACAGTCGCCCAGTTCATCAGTGAGGCGAACACAATGGAACGTACGCTTCAGCAGCGGTCATCACAATACGAACGCCAGATCCCGGCCACCGCATGCTCTATCGGCTCTGACAGCGAGAGACAGGCCCTTGCAGACTTCATTCGAAGTATTGTTCGGGACGAACTGCGACAGCTTCAGGCGGTGGGATCCCATCAACCTGTGTCTGCCCTCGCGGATGTAATCAGACAAGAAGTCCGGCAGGCCGTCACACCCCTGACCCCAATCACACCACCGATTCCCGAGGCGCCAGTCCTGACATACGCAGCGGCATTGCGATCCCCTGCGCCACCGGCTACAGATCCTGCTATGCGGCCCAGGTACCAGGCTATGCAGTCATTCCACACCACTGCATCGAGCCCGCCTCACGGCTCAAGGTTCCAGAGCACACCCACCTATCTGCAGTCTACCTCAAGACAAAGTGGTAGCAAGGCAAGCACGTGGCGCACCTCGGATAACCGTCCGCTCTGCTATCACTGCGGCGAAGCGGGTCACGTATACAGGAACTGTCAATACCGGCAACTAGGTCTCCGCGGCTTCCATCCTGAAGCTCGATGCCCGCGCTACGGTGAGCGCCCCCGCGAAATCGAAGCCTATCTCACGGGCCAGCGAACACCTTCGACTGTTCAGCACCACCAGTCGAGATCACCGTCGCCTCGCCGGTCTACGTCACCTAGTTTGCCCACATCGTCTTCCGCTCCTTTCAGGAGCCGGTCACCAAGTCCCCGCAGGGGAAACTAGGAACGGCGACTTCTGGGGGTGAAGTCGCGGCCCGGCGAACTGTAAAAGACCCTCATTCGACGCAACGACCAGACAAGGACCGTTCCGGTTCTGCAGTGTTCTCTGACAGCAGAAAGATCGTTTCTGCCGAAATCGCCGTCTTCGTCGACAATCATGCTGTCAACGCCCTCGTCGACACCGGGGCCGACTATTCCGTAATGAGCGCCGCACTGGCATCTAAACTGAGGAAGGTTACCACACCATGGCAAGGACCGCAGTTGCGCACGGCAGGGGGCCATCTGGTGATGCCTACCGGTATGTGCACGGCACGCATTCGTATACGTACGTCGACATTTGCAGGCTCTTTCCTCGTATTGCGCGTGTGCTCTCGGCCAGTCATTCTAGGAATGGACTTCCTTCGTGAATACGGCGCCGTCATCGACCTCCGTGAATTACTTGTGTCGTTCGAGGATCCTTTTTGCGCTGCAATTGACAGTACACAATTCCGGAAAAGAGCACTTCGTGTTACCGACGATTCTCTGACTCTCCCACCTCGAAGCAGCCTCTTTGTCGAAGTAGAATTGGGACAGGACATGTCTGACGCGGTAATTGCAGAGGCCAATTTGTCTCTCCTTATTTCACGACAAATCTGTGTTGCCCGAGGAATCATTCAGCCTAGCAATAGGCATGTTCACCTGCTGGTCACGAACTTCAGCGACGAATATCGCCACCTAACGAGACACACTGCCATTGCATATTGTGAAGAACTTGCCGATGCCGATGGTTCGCCCACGTTAGCTTTATTTTCATCGAATGGCCACCCTGACGAGGCGTTCACGAGCACTCTATACGTAAACGAGAGACTACCTTCGTCTCAACGAGAAAGCCTTTTGCGTTTACTCGGCTCATTTCAAGACTGCTTTGCCACTACGTCAAGGGTTAAACAGACACCACTTGCTCAGCACCGTATCATCACGGAACCCACCGAGAGACCCATCCGACAACACGCCTATAGGGTGTCGCAAAAAGAGCAAGACGCTATACGTGACCAAGTCCAGCAGATGCTTCAGGACGACGTCATCCAGCCATCAACCAGTCCCTGGGCTTCGCCAGTTGTGCTAGTAAAGAAGAAGGACGGTACGTTGCGTTTTTGCGTTGATTACCGCAAACTGAACAAGGTCACCAAAAAGGACGTTTATCCTCTACCCCGGATAGATGACTCGTTGGACCGTATACGCAACGCTAAATATTTTTCTTCCATGGATTTACGTAGCGGCTACTGGCAAATCGCAGTGGATGAGCGCGACCGCGAAAAGACGGCGTTTATTACTCCCGACGGCCTGTACGAGTTTAAAGTGTTGCCTTTCGGTCTATGCTCAGCGCCAGCTACTTTCCAAAGAATGATGGATACGGTTCTCACAGGGCTCAAATGGCAATCATGTCTTGTTTACCTTGATGACGTCGTGGTCTTTGCAGACACGTTTGAACAACACGTCCAACGCCTTCAGGCAGTACTTCAGGCAATCAGAACAGCGGGGCTTTCTCTCAAACCCGAGAAATGTCATTTTGGATATGAAGAACTGAAGTTCCTTGGTCACGTTGTGAGCCATGCCGGCATCCGCCCAGACCCGGAGAAAACCCGTGCTGTTGCCGCCTTTCCCGTGCCCACAAATAAGCGCGACCTACGCCGATTTCTGGGGCTCTGTGCGTATTACAGGCGCTTTGTCAAAAACTTTTCGAAGATTGCTGAACCCCTCAACAAGCTTACAAAAGACGGTGTCTCGTTTCTATGGGGTCCCGATCAGTGTCATGCGTTCGACACGCTCCGAAACCTCCTCCAGGCTCCGCCTGTACTGGGTCATTTTGACGAAAGCGCTGACACGGAATTACACACTGACGCCAGCAACGTTGGACTAGGAGCGGTATTAGTTCAGTGGCATAATGGCGTAGAGCGCGTGATCGCCTATGCGAGCAGAACGTTATCCCCAGCGGAGAAAAACTATTCTGCAACCGAGAAGGAATGCCTCGCTGTTGTCTGGGCCATAACAAAGTTCCGCCCATACTTGTATGGCCGCCCATTCAGGGTAGTTAGCGACCACCATTCCCTTTGTTGGCTCGCAAATCTCAAAGATCCCTCAGGTCGTCTAGCACGATGGAGCCTTCGGCTACAAGATTTCGATGTCACCATCGTCCACAAATCTGGGCGGAAACACACCGACGCCGACTGTCTCTCACGTGCACCGGTCGAAAATGCCAACACTGACCTTGAAGACGACGACACTTTTCTTTCTGTCGTATCAGCAACCCGCTTAGCTGAGCAACAGCGTCACGACTCGGAGCTCATTCCGCTCATTGACTACCTGGAAGGACGCAATTCCCACCCTCCTCGAAGCTTTGCACGCTCGCTATCCTCCTTTTGTTTCCGCGATGGAGTGCTTTACAAAAAGAACTTTCATCCTACACAAGCTATGTATCTGCTTGTTGCGCCAACTACGCTTCGTGGTGATATTTTACGTGCGTGTCATGATGAGCCATCGTCCGGACACCTCGGCTATACGCGCACGCTGCAACGGATTCAACGCTCCTACTACTGGCCACGTCTCGCAAAGACTGTGAAGCATTACGTTCGCACATGTCGCGACTGTCAGCGACGTAAGGTTCCACCTTTACGACCAGCGGGACTACTGCAACCAATAGGCCCACCAAGGGCGCCCTTTCATCAGATTGGCATGGACTTGCTGGGGTCATTCCCCACGTCTTCGTCTGGAAACCGGTGGATCGTGGTCGCTACCGACTACTTAACACGCTACTGTGAAACGAAGGCGCTTCCAAAAGCAACCGCAGCAGATGTCGCCCAATTTTTCGTGAACAGCATCGTCTTACGTCACGGTGCTCCAGCTGTCGTCATAACTGATCGTGGGACAGCTTTCACCGCAGAGATGCTGCAGGAAGTCTTGCGA
This sequence comes from Rhipicephalus annulatus, assembly GCA_013436015.1. Classification (NCBI taxonomy): domain Eukaryota; kingdom Metazoa; phylum Arthropoda; class Arachnida; order Ixodida; family Ixodidae; genus Rhipicephalus; species Rhipicephalus annulatus. Next base: position 177,577 of record WOVY01005282.1, on the reverse strand, counting down.
TTAAGTGGCACGGAACATCGCAAAACAACGGCTTACCACCCGCAAGCAAACGGGCTGACTGAACGACTCAATAAGACAATTGCAGACATGCTGTCAATGTATGTGGACATCAATCACAAGAACTGGGACGCCATACTTCCCTACGTAACGTTTGCGTATAATACTGCTGTTCAAGAAAGTACCGGTTTCACACCTTTTCGCTTAGTCCATGGTCGCGAGGTCACGACGATGCTCGACGCCATGCTCCTGCCCGACAACTTAGGAACATACCACACCGATGCCGCCAAATTCGCGCAGTGTGCAGAAGAGGCCCGTCAAATTGCTCGTCACCGTATTCAACATCACCAAAGCGCAGACGCACGCCGCTACAATCTTCGTCACCGTGAAGTAATTTTCAAGCCCGGTGATGAAGTCTGGGTGTGGACCCCTATCCGACAACGTGGCCGTTCAGAAAAGCTTCTTCGCCGCTACTTCGGCCCTTACAAGGTCGTACGACGTCTCAGCGACGTCACATATGAGGTTCTCCCAGAAGGCACTTCGAGACGTTCCCGTTTCACCCCGCGAACTGAAGTCGTTCACGTTTCACGGCTGAAACCATACTTTTCGCGCTGTGAATCGCCAGAGAGTGACTGACTTTATTCGTCTTTCCCTTGCATTCTTTCCTATTTTTCTTATTTCTCATTTAACTCTTGACTCCACAACCAACTATGTTATTCCGCCTTACACCGCTCATTTTGCTTGCATGGTAATTTTTACCTCATTTTCTTTCTTTTTTGCCTTCATGTACAGCATCGAGACGATGCTTCTTGGGAGAGGGGGTAATGCCACCATTGATGAACGAGCCGCTGTGGCTCATACCCGTTTTTGGGCTACGAAGAAGAAGAGAACGTTTTGGTTGCTCCGGTTCGGGTGAACTCCTGGCTGCAGATCTTGTTTTTGCTCGCGACAATATATTAACAAAATTGACATCCAAACAAAAGTTAAGAAAATGGATGCTCTAAGAGATCAATACTAAACATGGGACGCTGCTGGGGTCATTTTGACAAGCTAGTCACCGTAGCAAGATACCCATAGCCTAAGCACAACATAGCGCTTGTCATATGCAGCCCTTGTGTAGAAATATGAACTTTTCTACCTATTGCTCGAAGTTCTAACTGTGAAATGTCTGCAAATTAAATTGCAGATTTCATCTGACTACTATGAATATACATCTTTACCATTTACCATATCACAGTAAGCAATGCATAATGCAGCTGCTGTGCCAGAATGGTAACTTGTAAAGCGGTGAAAACCTATCTGTGTCATTCCATGCCAATTTATTCACGCGTTTTCCCAACCATCACAAATATGTCTGAAAAAAATATCTGCATGCTTCTCGAATTTCGATACTCCTCCTGGTAGTTTATTTCCGTTGCCCAAAAATTTGTGCCCATTTATGAGTGTACGTTGTTTAGCGCCGGCTGAGCACCTTTGATTCGAAAGTAAAGTGGATTGAGGTTTTGGTAATCCGAAAAATTTGAATAAAGTTCATTAGGATAACTTGATGGTGTAGAAAGTTGACTAGCAAATAAGGTGCTGGAGGTGATTTTTCTGCGCTGGATATGTCCAGCGCAGATATGTCCCAGAATCACTCATATGCATTGATGAATTCACGGGAAGCTTTTGCAAAGGTAAGTTTGGCGCACCGATCAATAGTGGCTGGTTGGCTATTGGGGGTGCCGCCAGCAGAGTAGCACTTGTGCCTCTGCTGGCGGCACCCCCAAGTGCAGAGTAGCACTTGTGCCTCTGCTGGCGCTAATGCTGGCCTGCCGCATTAGCGCCATCTCTAGTCACCTCCGAAAAGAAAGGAGCATATTCAAAACAGCGCATAAGTTCCCAGACTACCTCACCCTCTCAAGGAGCTCTATAGCGGCTGCCCCTGCTACGGAAATCTTCATGCCACCCTTCTATATTCCTTAGTATATACCCCTATATACAGGGTGTCCCACATAACTTGAGCAAAGAATTTAAGAGTAAAAGGCACTTAGGAGACGAATTGAACCAAACGCATACCACTCGCACTACGCTGTAGTTACTCAGGCTATTTTTTATTTCCCATAGTAATAACTCCTAATTACCTATTTTCTAATTATATGCTGGAAACCCCAATTATGAACACTGAGATGTAGAGCGCTTTCGGAAACCACCGAGTAAATTATTTTCTGTACGATACGTCTCGCACTGTTATTTTTTCCACGTTGTAAAGAAAGCCCGCAAAATGAGAAAAGAAGCCGTGGGACGGGCTGCGAGCGCACTGCTATAGTGCCGCTATAGGCTTTCTTTGAATATGAACTTTGAAATGTGCAATCAATACTTACCCGACCTGAACAGCTTACATGACGAGTCATCCAAGTGAACAAATAGTCAAATATATGCCGGCCGCTAACCACAAAATACAGCTCTTCTTCCTTTGGCGCCGTCCAAACCACCGTAGAGTAGCAGGCGAACATGTTTCAGGTACCGCCACCAGCGGTGAGTGGTTGAACGAAAGCGGAGACACTCGTTCTCTTTGGAACCACGCCATCAGGTCAGCTCAGGAGTAGAGTAGGTCGTGGCCATGAACACCCCACTACCAAGCTGGAAATTTCCCTGGTTGGTTGGCTTCTCCGCAATGCACGTTGAAAACAAGCAGAAAAAGTTGATGCTATTATCAGCCCTGATAAGCCCAAACTGTTCTCTTAGGGCACACCATGCGTTGATGAAGTTAACTGCGTTTGGTTCGGCTTCTTAGTGAGGTACATACCGAATAAGTTTAAAGTACTCTTAAATTTCGCGCCACCACAACCATAATGCACTACACTGCAAGTGGTTGACTTCTCCTCAATACAGACCGTGTGAAAGTTTTTTTGCCCATTTCTGACACCTTTGGACGGAAAATGAACGATGGGTCGATGGATGTACCGGCTGTGCCCCTTAGATCGGGTGAAGAGCTCACGCCACATAGCCATGAAGTTAAGCACTATCACTATGCTACCCATGGCCGTTAGTGGCTATAGGTGGCGCCACCAACGAGAAACGGTTGAACGAAGGCGGGGACACTGGCTCTCATCGGAACCCCGCCAACTGGCCAGATCAGCAGTACAGTAGGTCGTGTTTCTGGCAACGATCACGCATTTTGATGGACTCAATTTGCCAGAAACACCAAGACACAGGGCACATAGAGGTTCGCTTCATTTAAGGTAATACGCTCGTTATCTCATAGATTAGCTACGCCAAAGCCGTTGAAGTACACCTTGTCTCCTTACTGTGTAAATTGTGCGACTGTGAATGACAAAACCGGGGCCACTTGGAGGTTGTTTAGGCAGGGGTATATATAGCCGATAGCAAGTATAATGTTTTTATTCTTTTGTTCTCTGACGTTAAGCCTAACGCAACTTTGCCACGTTTAGAACATGAAGTGAAAAGTGAAAAAAATTGCCCGCAGCTTCCCTCGGGGGAACACTGAGGAGGATGCGGAGCATATAATTGGTTAACGGGGTGTTAAAGTGCGACTTACTTGGGTCGATGGCTAAATTGGTTAACGTGGTTGTGAAATGGGGTGTTAAATTGCGACTTACTTGGGTCGATGGCTAAATTGGTTAACGTGGTTGTAGGAGGGGGTGTTAAATGATTGAACACGTACACACGTATGCGAAAGGGCGGCGCTGGTCGAAGGGACGTCGATCATTGTGTTTGTGGATTCGATGGAATTCATTTCACCGCGACCTTGGACGTCGACGCGCCGTACAAACCAACCGACGAGCGGCAACTGAGCGAGCGAGCGCCGACCTTGAGTATATATATACAGCGCGACGGCGCATGCACTGTCAGCTGTCGAATGTTCGAGAAGGGGAGAAGCGCAACGGCGCATGCGCGCGCGTCAGCTGCCGATGTTCTCGAAGCGCGACGGTGCATGCGCGCGCGTCAGCTGCCGATGTTCTCGAAGCGTGACGGCGCATGCGCGCTACATTATACAGCTAGCGAATGTTCGTGAAGAGGAGAAGCGCACGCGGTGTGTAGAGGAGGAAGGGTGCACAGATGGTGGAGGAGTGAAGCGCGCGCGATGTGTAGAGGAGGAAGGGATGCACAGATGGTGGAAGAAGGAGGAGGAAGCTTGCGGACGGCGCCGCACTACAAGCGTCGAGTATTAGATGCTCCGCATCTAAAAAAGGTTTATATTTGCGATCGGCTATATATAGCCCTGATAAAGCGACCTCCGAGTGGTCCCGGTTTTAAGACCTTGTACAGCAGGCTTACACAAACAATATGCAAAGTGCATCTTAATTGCCTAACTGCGACTAATCTATGCGATTATGAGCACAGTATCTTTACTCAAACGAGCCTCTACATGCCCATTATTTTGATTAAGCTTTATGTGTAAATCTCCACATTGCGGACGTGACAGCGGAAAATTTAAACTACACGACGCTATCTCGTTCATTTTTCGTCCAGAGGTGTCAGAAACGGGCAAAAAAATTTTCCCACGGTCTGTATTGAGGGGAAGCCAACCACTTGCAGTGTGTTGCATTATGGGTGCTGTGGCGGGCAATTTAAAAATACCTTACATTTATCTGGTATATATTGCACCAACATGCCGAACTAAGTACGCAGTTATTAATCTACGCATGATGTGCCGTCAAAGAAAACTTTGGTCTTATCGTGGCTGATAGAAGCATACTTTTTCGACTTGTTTTTAAAATGCATTGCGGAGAAGCCACCAACGAGGGGAATTTCCAGCGCGGGAGCGGGGTGTTCATGGCCACGACCTACTCTACTCCTGACCTGTCCAGATGGCGGGGTTCCAAAAAGAGCGACTATCCACGGTCTCGTTTAACCACTCACTGTTGGTGGCGCTACCTATAACATGTTCGTTTGCTGCTCTACGATTGTTTGGATTGCGCCAGAGTAAGAACAGCTACATTCTATGATGAACGGCTGGCATATATGTGACAATTTCTTCCCTTAGATGACTATCCAAGTAAGCTGTTCAGTGCGGTTAAGCATTTTTTGCACACTGGTTGACAAATATGGGAACACAAAGGCTTACATTGTGTAGGGCAGCCTATGTCAGGTCACTTCAATTTAGAATTGCAAGGAATTTCTGAATGAATTTAGAATATTTATTTTCAAAATATTTTATTTGGGCTCGAAAATTACGTAATATGAGTGCTCTGTTGGCCGAAATATGACCACGAACGCTGAAGGTGACGTCGGGGAACGGGCGCTTACTAGCGCCACGCCGCTCGTAGGTTACGGCCCTAGCGGCTGAAGGTAAAAACTAGAGATGGCCGCCAGAGAGGGGCTGTCTGGACAGGTCAGGAGTAAAGTAGGTCGTGGCAATGAGCATCCCGTTTTCGAGCTGGAACTTTCCTTGGTTAGTTGTCTTTTCCCCAGCGCGTGTTGAAAACAAGACGAAAACGTTGATGCTCTTATCAGCACCGATAAGGCCAAACTCTTTTCTGACGTCATATTCTGCGCTGATCAGGCTAACTGCGTATTGGGATCGATCGACACGTAACGTATCTTTAAATTTCGCGCCACCATACCCATAATGCAACATACTGCAAGTGGTTGGCTTCTCCACAAATCAGACCGTGGGAAAACATTTTTGCCCGTTTCTGACACCTTTAGACGAAAAATGAACAAGATAGTGGCATGCAGTTTAAATTTCCCGCTGCCATGTCCGGCCAGCGAACACAGAAAAGTTATTCAAAAGAGGGGCCATATAAAAGTTCGTTTGCATAAAGGTACTGTGCTCATAATTGCACAGATTAATTGCGGCTAAGCTACGAACGTACGCCTTGTATGTTATTTGCGTAAGCTCGCTGTACATTTGCTTGAAACTGGTACTACTCGGAGGTCGCTTTGTGATGGCTATATATAGCCGATCGCAAGTATACGCTTTTTTTATAATTTTTCACGTCATGCTCTGAAGGTGCAAAAATCGCGTTAGGCTTAACGTCAGAGGACAAAAAAATTAAAAGGTTGCTATTAAAGGTTGCTAAAATACTTGCTATCGGCTATGTATACCCCTGCATAAGCGACCTCCAAGCAGTGCTGGTTGGGTCATTTGTGGACGCACACTCTACACAGAAAGGGCACAAAGTGTACCTGAACGGCCTCGGCGTAGCTAATCTATGCGATAACGAGTGTAGTTCCTTAAATCAAACAAACCTCTACGTGCCCCGTTTTCTGGTGTTTCAGGCAAAGGGAGTCAACCGAAATGCGTGAACGTTGTCATAAACGTGACCTACGGTACTTCTGACCTGCCCGAATAGCGGGGCTCCTATAGGAGCGTGTGTCCACACTTTCGTTCTACCGCTCACCGTTGGTGGCGCTAGGTAGGGGCCGCTAACGTGCATAGATTGATCGATGGATGTACCGGCAGTGCCCTTTAGATCGGGTGGTGGCTCACGCCACCTAGCCGAAAAATGAAGTACCATCACTATGCTATCTGTGGCCGTTGAAGGCTATAGGTGGCGCCGCCAACGGGGAGCGGTTGAACAAAGGCGGAGCACTCGCTCTCATCAGAACCCCACCATCTGGCCAGGTCAGTAGTACAATAGGTCGTTTTTGTGGCATCGATCAGTACTTTGGTGGACTCATTTTGGCAGACGCACCAGGAAACTGAGCACATAGAGGATTTTTTTTATTTTAAGGTAATACGCGCGTTATTACATATACTAACTACGCCGAGGCCGTTGAGGCGCACATTGTGCCCTTTCTGTGTAAAGTGTAGGTCCACGAATCACCCTATCAGCACAACTTCGAGGTCGCTTAGGCTGTGGCATATATAGCCGATAGCGAGTATAACGTTTTCACTCTTTTGTCCTCTGCGCTAAGCCTAACGCGGTTTTGGCGCTTTTAGAGCATAAAGTGAAAAATGATAATATGTATATGCTTGCGATCGGCTACATATAGCCCTCACAAAGCGACCTCCCAGTGGGGCCGGCTTTAAGTCAATGTACAGCAAGCTTACGCCAAGAATATACAAAGTGTATATTAATGACCTAGCCATAATTATACTATGAAAGAATGAGCACAGTACCTTTAAGAAAACATACCTCTACATGGCTTTTATTTTGAATAAGTATTTTGTGTAAATCTCCACAGACCAAAGACAGAAGCGGGAAAGTCAAACTGGATGGCATTATCTTCTTCGTTTTTGGTTCAAAGGTGTCAGAAATGGGCGAGAAAACTTTCCCACGGTCTGTATTGAGGAGAAGCCAACCACTTGCAGGGTAATGCGTTATGGGTGCCGTGGCACGAAATTTAAAGATACATTATACTTACCGGGTATGTATAGCTTCACGAAGCCAAACCAAGTACGCAGTTAACTGCATCAGCACATGGTGTGCCCTAAGACAAACGTTTGGGCATATCGGGGCTGATAAGAGGATCAACTTTTTCAACTTGTTTTCAACGTGCATAGCGAAGAATCCAACCAAGCAGGGGAATTTCCAGCTTGGGAGCGGGGTGTTCACGACCAAGTAAGCGGCAAATACCATCAGCCCTAGGTGTCACGTCAGACAAAAGTTTGGTCTTATTGCGGCTGATAAGGGGCAAACTTTTTCTATTTGTTTTCCACGGGGGGTGAGGTGAAGCCAAACCACCTGGGGAATTTCCAGCTTGAAAATATGCTGTTCATGGGTGTCGACCACGCACTCATGTGGACTGGCCCTGCCAGAAACAGCAGTAATTGTGGCACACAGAGCGTTGTTTGATTATTGAAGGAACAGCGCTCATTATCGCTAAGATTAACTTCGCCGAGGCCATTGACGTACGCCTTGTCTGTATGCTGTTTGAAGGGGCCGTCCCTGAGCGAGAAACCGGCGCCATTTCTAGTACATATTTTTTGGGGATTTATATCTGATGTTAGGAATATGTGGGCTTCTTTTTTTTTAATCTGAGCCAAAGAAATAGCTGTTTTTATCGTTTGGAGTGAAAACAGCTCAAATATACTGGCTATTATATGTGCCCCTTCTAAAACACCTACTAACTTGAACTGGTTGCAAAAGGTTCTACAGCTTTTTTACGCAAAGAATATGGAAGGTATATACAGTGGTAAACCGGTATAAGTACCTATATAAAGAGGGGTATATACATGGGAACATATAGGGGTTGCACGAGAGCTTTTGTACAAGGGGCTCCTTAAGTGGGTCACGTGGTCTGTGAGGTTATGTGCCGTTTTGAAAATTTACGTTTCCTTTTAGAGGTGCTAGAGAGGGTGCTAAGGGGACAAGTGCTACTCTGCTGGGGGCACCCTCTATTGGTGACAGCCAGGACCGATGGGTGGCCAAACTCACCTTTGTAAAAGCTCACCCGTGGACTCGCCAATGTATTCGAGCGATTCTGGGACATATAAGCCCAGGCAACATTACTTCCAGCACCTTATTGGCTTGTCAGCTTTCAACACCACCAACTTATCTTATTGAACTTTATTCAAACCTTTTGTAATACCAGAACCTTCATTCGTTTTAGTCTCGAACTAAAGTTGCTCAGTTGGGGAATGATCCGAGCAGGTATGAAAGTTGTAAGACATCAACTATGGCCCGCATGACTAAACATTCAGGTATGTCCAGTCACAAAAGGCAGATGCGCTTTCAACGCTTTACAAGTGAGCATTGTGGCACACGAGGCAGAATTGTGCAACGCCTACTGCGGCATAGCAGAGATGTTTTTTCAAAGTAGAGAGATCGCATCTGCAACTTCAGTAATGGACTTGCTCACTGAACATCAGTATCCGACATTTCCCGGTAAAACTTGAAGCAATAGGTAGAGGAATCGGCAATATTTAATAAGGGGCTGCATAGGACAAGCAAAATGTTGTTCTTAAGCTGCTGGTATCTTGCCATGAAAACAAGCTTTCTTCTCAAAATGGACCAAGAGCATCCTGTGTTAAATAGTGATCTCGTATAGCCACAGTTTATTGAATTTTTATTTGGCTGTCAATTTTGTTAATGTACACTTGCATCTGAGCAATGTATCGTTCCGATGTCTAACAAGCTATTCTTTGAATAAAATTTATAAAGGGTCACACTGTTTGCCACCTTAACTAGTATGGCAAGCCGAAATTTTGAGAAGTGCTCCATCAGTTGAAAACAAGAGCCTACTAATTAAGAAAAATAACATAGGATGTACACTTTATTTGAACAAATCTCGGCAACTACAAATTATTTTTGAAACAGAAACAACGCAATATATCACAACTGCAAAAAAAACTTGACAAATTACAGCTTAGGCACACGTATAGTTTGGACAAAAATATGCTTGCTACATAGAAATTCACGCTTCACTGGTCTAAAGCAACATGTGGGAGTAGTATGGATTAGAATGCACAAAATATTCGAATACTGACACCTACTCTCAATCTCACAAACCATGTGTCTATAATAGGTCTTAGCCGAAGGAAGGAAAAATAATACAAGGATAGAAGCGCAAGATTCCTTGATCATTAAATCAGGAACAATACAAGATAGGAACAATGTACAGCAGCATATGTGCAGAGAAGCAAATAAAAAGCAGTTTACCACAGGCAACCTTGCTGAACAGTTATTTTGATTGAATGATGTCACACTAATAATGCCTTCATAATAATCTGTCACTGTGATGCTCACCCCTGTAATAATATCCATGGGGGATTGACAGTATTCTGTAAATTAATAAAAATAAAAATCTCAGCACCCCACTAGATTGACTGATACAACTTAGAAGACGGCAGCATTTCCTTCTCAAAGGCAGATACACAAAAGTCTGCACCAATGTATATGCAATCCAGGCTGAGAACAGATGAATGGCCGGCTACCTCACCTATTGGAGAACAATGACGAGTGCGTAAACAAGACTGTTTGGTTAGTCGCCATGGTGACTGTCTACTGTACCTCAGTTATTTCGACAGACACGGACGATTCCCTAATGTGCAGCCTGTCAACGGTTTATTCCTTCAAGACACAAAAAGTCTTCGCTTGATGAGCAGAGAACCATGTTTTGCTGCCACACTTTAGGTACTATGCCTTGGCCCCTGTATATATTTCCTAGAAAATCGTATAGAACAGCATCGTAGGAACTGACCTAATAAGAAAGGTAATTGTCACGAGTCAAACAAATTCGAAATGCTCCCATCTAACTCCCATCAAAATGCTCCCATCTAATGCTCCCACTAAGGTTTGATCATGTTCTTTAATGGCAATGTATAACCTATGGTTTGCATGTCATTTAGTAATTCCGGCGTTTTTGTGTTTTCTATCATTATGAATCTGTGTAAAAAATATTCGTTTTCATATGCCCTCCCTGCTATAATCTCTAATGAGATTGACAGTATTGTTAAATAAATAAATAAACTGCAAATGTTTGGCATGATTATGGCCTGCTCCTAGATACCAATGAAGTAACACTGTGCCATTTTGACATGTTTGTGCTCTTACATACTTCTTGAGTGCACGACCAAGACATGCAGTGTTGATTGCCAAATCGGAAAGCGTATACCAGTAGTGAGAGGAGGGAAAGATACAACGGGTACTTGCACAAAGTCGTGAACCGTAAACACGTTACTAAATGCTAGCACTTAGCCATATACGATTGCTCCGGATGTATTTCAAACAGGATGCCCGAAGCAAACGGATTCTAAAGAAGTGAAGACAATAGGTCGCACTCAAAGATTGATGAAGCTTCAGCGGAAGCCCTTGATTGGACAAAAACCCAGCTGTGAGCACCCGCACAATGACCTCAAGGTTGAGCCAAAGGACCACAGAGATGAGCCATGCATGGCTGAAATGGAAGTGTGTTGCCCAAGACGCGCGAAACACACGCACACACAGAAGGGAACCTTCTTTCCGTACAGATAGATGAATCTGTACCAAATAGCCCAAATTTTATGCAGTTTAATGCAAACCAGCATCAATATGCCAAAATATTGTACAATGTGAACGGATGCCTGTATCATGGTTTAAAGCATGCCCTGGGGTGCATCAATCACACTGCAGTCTTATATGGCCGTGAAATGCGAGCATAATGGTGAAAAATTGCAACAAATGTGATGCTAGTCCTGTACAATCCACAACATGGGTGAAATATATTTTACATAGCCACTAGAAACGTTCGATTTGCTACTTGTCACTTCAACAGCACACCATCTTGAGGTGCAATAGATTGTGTAAACCTTGGGACTATCTTTAAAACAGCTCTTTACGATAATAGCTTGTAGAATGCCGGCGTGAAAGTATTGCACAGCAGTTCGAGGGCATCTCGTTGTCCACAGTGGATCAAGAGGTCACTGACATGTTTCGAGGAGGTAACAAAAGATGCAGACTGTCACCCGCTCTTCATCTACTGGTGGTCACAGCAGATTGATGACGAGCAGCAACGCCTAGAGAGTCATCACGCAGAGTGAAGACAGGAGGACAATCCACAGCATGTAAGATGTCTTGTACGTTGCATTCCCCAGGAGGCAAGCTAGAGGCAGAATGCAGGAGGCAAATACTTGTGGACAAAGAGACGCTATAGTCACAGGACGCAGGTAGGCGGGGATGGTCTTGCCCATCCAAGAGGCACGGGCCAGACGTGGAAGGCAGTCCAGGTTTGGCAAGCAAGAGACAGAAACCAAGAGGCGAGTATTTGTGGGCGCAGAGACATCATGGCGGCAGGACAGGGGTGTCTCGAGGATTGCTTTTCCCCTCCAAGAGGAACAGGCTGAACGTGGAAGGCAATGCAGGTTTGGGCGTAGCACCCCCTGGATGGGATCCAAGTCGAAATGCTGTAAGAGCACCAAGGTTTGATGATGTCTTTCAGATACACAGGATACGCACAGCAATGATAATTCACGGTGGGACAAAACATTTGAAAATGCTGAATTGTGGATTGGCCTACGAATGAATGATAGAACAGGATTTCTATTATTTCCAATTGGTAGAACATCACACGCAGTACATACATACATGCTTAATTGTGGTTTTTTTTCTACGAAAAGAGGCAGATTTTTCCATTCATTTTCAATTTACATCATATATGCTACATTACCCTTAAAGACTATATCCACTATGCTTTCCTTCGGCTAATTGATTTATTTGGTAGGGCCTAACAAAGAGATGAGCGTCTGAAAAATTTCCTTTTTCGTTCATAGCGAAGGCCTCACCCGGCTGGGTTCCTACGTTAGACTATAGCATATGAGGGTTGATGATTCAGCAGCAGTCTCGTGCAACGGTCACGTGCCACCCTCTGGGTTAAAGTTTCACGCTCTTCATTTTCACTACAAATAGTCCTGGCTACCACTCCCAGGGATATATATATATATATATATATATATATATATATATATATATATATATATATATATATATATATATATATAATAAACATAGTGGACAGAGATCTGCACACTAGCACCCCAAATGTGCTGAATTTATTCCGGTCAGGCAATTAATGTGTTAGTTAAATTTACCTCCGCATAAAAGTTGTCTGAAGTTCTACTTGCAAAATGCCAAGTGGAACCATAGCGGTAAGCATATGCACTTGTAGAAATCAGATCTACAGCTCGAAAGTGTCATTTGCCCATCACTTGAACACCCTATAGTGCAGTGTAGTTGCTGGAAGTAAGGTCACTGTTACAAATTAGGAAGTAATGTAACTCGGTGTGTCAAAAGCTATCTGTTGATTTAGTCGGTAAATATTAAAAGTCTTTGAATATCCATGGACACACCACTTGTAATGCAATTCCCATGCTGCAAAGGCTCCCAAAAGTGAGGTGACTTACGACAACTGACTGTTTGTTAAATGGTGGGAACACTGCAAAACTGACCTGACAAGGCTTCTCTAGAGCTTTGTGAACTGGGAGAAGATTGCCTGGTTCACTTCAGGAGCGTACCCACCACAATGGGGTAAAGAGAAGCCTGGAAAGCCAGTTTCGATTATGTTTATATTTACGGGCCTTTAGTGTGTGATATTTCACGGCAATTGGCTTTCAGGAAGCCTTTTAAGAGTGGAAACTTTCTAAACAGCAGTGTATCCACACGCAAAGAGACGAAAAATTTTAATGCATACCAATTTGATCAGCCATCTTTTACGACATTATTACTTAACGGTCGAAGCACGTAGATATATGGGACAACAAGTACAGGTATACAAACACATGGGCATCACTCTGCTGAAACACACGCTTTCCTAATTCATTAACAGCGCTGCTTTCACACCGTGAAGTAGAGTCGCCCGATTCACACCACAATGTCTCCCGAGTCTGCACTTCCACATATTACAAAATTTCCACTACATTCCTTTAACACTACCTGGTAATGACTGGATGTCGAGTGGCGATAATCTATGATGTTATAAAAACAATAAAATGCGTTATGTGAAGGCTCACCAACACACACCCAGGTGTTAACACACTTTGCGAAAGCAGTCACCAGAAAAAGAAGACAACAAAGTATGTACTCGCCTGAGAGACTGCAACCACCAAGCAAGTTTGGGAAGCAAATTATAAACGTCGATCTCCCAGGATCTGAGAGCTTGTCCTTTGCTTCCACCAGAAAGAGGTTGGAAAGCCAGAAAGTAAAAGTCATGCTAGTCAATTGGAGGCAAGGTTCACCTGGTTTACCATTACATTAGTTTGCAGATGACTCGGATATCTAGTTAAAAAGTATAGAACTCCACCATATGACACCCTGACAACAAATGTAGATGCGGTCGCACATTAAAAGGAAGAAATTTCGAAATTATCCAAAGCAAAGAACAAATTTTGAGTAACGGGTGCAATCGTACAGTTAGTATTAGTATTAAATGCATTGCCCCGCCGCGGTGGTCTAGTGGTAAGGTACGTGCCTGCTGACCCGCAGGTCGCGGGATCGAATCCCGGCTGTGGTGGCTGCATTTTTGATGGAGGCGGAAATGCTGTAGGCTTGTGTGCTCAGATCTGGGCGCACGTTAAAAAACCCCAGGTGGTCGAAATTTCCGGAGCACTACACTACGGCGTCTCTCATAATCATATATGGTGGCTTTGGGACGTTAAACACCACAAATCAATCTAGTATTACATGCATTACTAATCAAAGCGGCATTATACGTCGCGCGTGGTGGTACTATAAATTGCTAAAAGTTTTGCTGAGAGGCTGAGGCATTCTGCCAACTTCAATCCCTTCGTCACTTTATTCAAAAGAGAACAATGTCATAAGTATATGTACTATGTCTTGGGAGCTGAAGTCCACTTACTTGGAGTTACAAATGTAATGTCTGAAAAAGAGAAGGGTAAACTTCAGGGCTCATTTACTTTGTTGTACACAATATTATAGAGAACTAAATGAAGATGCGAGAAGTACAGGAGATATAATTAGAAGTAATTGTAAGGTAAATGTAATGTTTCATATTATTTATACATTATCTTTTTGATTTCAACACGAACTAGCGCTTGCCGGATACACATATGCTTGGGATAATCATGTCTTGTCACTATGAATCCAGCTGCTAAAAGCAGCGTTGATTAACGGAAGTGCTCGTGTTGAAACTACGCCATAATGGCATGAACCGAAGCTGGAAAACACAAGTATTACTTAGCCGTAAATTATTGCGTTTATTGCGTGAGCCCTTTACTCTTGTTACTCAGTGCAGACGTGCTTACCCGAGTCATTGCAGATCGTCGAGTAAAGGTCTGAGGACGCAATGAGCACTAGTAGGTAGATGAAACACTGCCCCTTAGGGAACGTCGTCTTCTATGAAGCAAGAGCTCGAAGATTTACAAGGGCCTACAAAATCACCTCTGGAGTGCACAAAGTGCGAAGATTCACAAGCTGGAAGGAAAGCAAGCCGTGTTCATGTGAATAGATTGATTGGATTTGCGGGGTTTAACGTCCCAAAAGCATCATATGATCATGAGAGACACTGTAGTAGAGGGCTCCAAAAATTTCGACCATTTGGGGTTCTTTAACATGCACCCAAATTTGAGAGCACACGGGCCTACAGCATTTTCGATGTCGATAGATCGACGCACAGTGCTCGTGGATTAAACGAAAAAAACTCCGAAGTTTTCTGTACGTAACTGGTATGCACGACTTCAATATAACTGCACGGTATGTTAAGAACCTAGCAATTGCAGGTAATGTATAGACATGTGCGAATAATCAAGCACGTTGAATATTTGAACACATACTTACGAACGTAGACAAACAATGTGTAAGCTTCTTAAAAGATGGTTTCACTGAAGTAAACAAGTGTCATAACGTGAATATTCTTCTCCGGAAAAACTCCACACCGCGGCGAAGCCCCAATTCAAGGTTAAATGGACAGATTACCCTCATGGGAATTTATCATTTTTTCTTTTACGTTTGAAAGCTTGTTACCGGCTCACATGCTTCAAGTATAGTAAGTTATACAATTTTATGCAATCTGCTAGTCATCATTTACATGCTTCAAGTATAGTAAGTTATACAATTTTATGCAATCTGCTAGTCATCATTTGCGTTCTTCCAAAAGACAAATCCTGTTATTATTAAAAATGGCTTCCACTTCTTTTCAAACCAAGAGTATTAATTCATGTCTTGTTTTCACGAAGCATGTGCAGGATAGTTGGCTCAAAACAAATATGCTCATCTGGCTTTATATTATGCAATGTATCAAATTTTCTGATTCTTGCCTGTTCGGCCAAATAAAGGCTTTCAATTCTTCGGCGTTACCCCGTGCCACAGAATATTGGAACAATCTTCCAGATAAAAATGTTAGTATTCGTGACCCAAACTCTAGTGAACCTAGCGGATTCTCGAGCCCCCAACAACGCACGTTAATCAGGTAGACCTCGTCGCTCATGTCCCCTGTCTATTCTCTGCATGTGAAAATGGGGTGGACCTCCTTGTTTATATACCCCCCCCCCCCCCCACCTCCCTAACAGCATGCGAATATGGCGACATTCAGTTCATTCTACACATGGGCTTCCGTATCGTTGTGTGTATTCTACAGTAAACGCCACCTGCCACACTAAACGCATTTTCTCTTCTCTTTTTTCCTTGCGTTTTTGCGTGGCGCTAATGACCCACTGCCTCGCCTACTGCGTGGCATACGTGCATGGCATTTTCGACAGATCAAACCGGTGCACACCGGATCACCCAGTATTATTGGAAGAATTAGTGCACGAGGGCGCCTATATACGTACCGGTGCGGTTAATCGAAGTGCCGACAGAGGAGTCTGCGTCGAGATACCTTTACAAGCGCTTACCACGTGCCCATCTAATAATGCGCGCCATAACACCACTAGAAATTAAACTCAAGCGTCGACTCCCTTTAGTTCGGCCATGGCTCAAGCAATGACGTAAGATACTCACGTGGTTTCAGGAGCGGCGCCCGATCATGAAGCGTCGGATCTTCTCATTACAATCGTTGTTTTCGCGATCATTCCTCATAGTAGAAGATTAACATACTTTAATTCCGTGCTGTAGTTGCTCTGCGACCATCGTTCTGGGCCTCGAGCGGTGTACACGAGAATAGCAAGCGATGGAGTTTGTGATGATGAAGAACAACTAGTTGAAGAGCCTAGGCAGGATATGTGGAGGCACGAAATGAACAAGAAGGAAAGATGATGAAAGAGAGAGAGAGAGCACCGAAGAACCATTAGTCACAGCGTTTTCATTATTGCCGACGACGGTGTGTGGCAACCGCGAAATGGCAGCTGCGCACGCTATATAGAGAACAGCATGGTAGTGCGGCCTGCTCTTCCGCCTGCGTTGCGCGGGCAGTTGCACATTATGAAAGCTCGTCGTATTGTCATCCGTCTTTCGCTGTCGTCCAAACCGATGGTGCGCGCGGAGGAGAATGGCGAGAATGTACCCAGTTTGGGCTGCTACTGCTAACGCAGTTCCTGGAGCGCAAGTAATAATGTGCATTAGGAACAACTTTACCTTCGGCAGGCGCTCTCAGCGATTTAGAGTACGCATGGCAGCAAACTGAATTCGCAGACGTGATTGATTGATCAATCCGCTGGTTCTGGACGTTTGCGGAATGATTAACGGAAAGGTAAAAGCCTCTACCAGGCTTTCGTTGAATTTCTTAGCTGTGCAGGGCAGACACAATGTGGGGTGTTATACAAGCTTATGTTGTTATTTATCTTGCATGACTCGGCCACTGGAGTCAATTAATTTATGAGCCTCTATTTTCAAACACACGTCTTGTTCTCCCATTTTGAATTATTCCGAGTCCTGCCACGCTTGTCTTGTTGCTTGGAGTAATTCACTATGTGAGCTGCAGTCGCTTTAGTAACAACCTCGACAAGCTTGGCAGCATAAAAATACCCTGATAACCCGAGCTCTTCGAGGCCTGCTTTGACAAGAATGGTATCCGAGAAGTTTCGCGGAGAGGTGTTGTCGGTGGAAGTCTTGACTTGCTTCAGCCCTTGTATGTTCGCCAAGTTCCTCTGCGTTTCGATCTTGTTACCGAAGCGATTGTTCAAGAAGAGTAACGAAGTTCACATTTGAACCCCTCGCAGCTTGAGTTCCTACTGAAGGGATAGTGTATTAGACTTGCTCGGCTTGCAAGATATATTTTTTTGTTCGTAAAACGCAAACAGAAGCTTTGTGGTAGAAGTGGGAATGAGCATCTGAAACGAGAACTACACATTTGGTGCAGGGCAGGTCAACAAGGCGTGGTGTCTCACTCGCTGGTATGACCTTTTGGAAATCAAGAAGGTTACACAAAGTTTATACATTGTTTAAAGCATACCTAAAGCAGGCGCAACGCTCGTCGGTATAAGGAAGCAAGCAAAAGCTTGTTACCGCCATCTGTTCTGGAAAGAATTGATGACGTCAATGACGAAATCAAATGTAGGCTGTTATTTTATTTAACAAAGTTGTTACCTTTATTACGAAGACAACACTGTAGGGCGAGCACCACGGACAAGAAAACGCGTCGCTTATGTCCGTAATTAGCAGTGATTACCACCTCGTCGAGTTTAACTGAAGTCACAGAGCATTGCGGGGTGAGGCTCGTTTCATTTCTGAACGGCTTTGTGACTTCGCATCAACAGAAGATGACACATTGTTGTACCGCACGCTTTCAAGGGTCCGAACGATCTGTCATTGTGCAGCGAGAAGCACAGCAGTCCGAACAAACAACACAGATACGGTAACGAACAGCTCATTGCTAGGATTATTAATGCGTTAAAGAAACTCATAATCATCGAGACTTCATGGGTGAATTGCTAAGACACTAGATGCATGCACCTAACTGGTGAGCCGGCCTCTGCACAAGTCCTTGATTTCTTCCACTTCCTCACGGAAACACATACTTGCTGGAAAACCACTTGTAATGTGGCTAACATGATTTTTCGAACTGCAACACTGAGCATTCCTGATGTGGCTCTGTGTCAACGAATTTCCCTTTTATACGCAGCTTATCCCAGGCATCCTCCTGCGTGGTACAAGCATATTATGACAACCTGGTAGCGCTAACGAACCCGCCTAGCCCGCCTCAAACTTTTCTGAGGTGCAGGCATACTGGACCGTGTATAATGCTCGCACGTACAATCTATCAAGCCAATCCTGCTTTCAGCCTAAAATGTGCGCACAAGACGCTCGTCTGGGCTTTGAAAAAAAAAACAGCCGCTGAAGTTCAATATTTGTCCTCGGTGACAGCAATTGAACATAATGTGCTCAGGAAGAAAGTTCGGCGCTATCATCCACGTGCTTGGAGAGGGGCCTCATCTCCGAATCATCCGCACTGTTCCTGTATCGTCGCCGACATCGGTACAGCGCCGTCGCTATGGCCAAGGCTGTGACTAAGATGCCAGCGGCAATGAGAAGGGCAGGAACGCTCCAGGCTGGCGTGGAAGCAGGCGCAGCAGCCGAGTGCTTCTCCTGAAGAACCGGCATTCCGGAGATGTCATTCAGCATCACACCATTTCCTTCGTCGTTTTTCGACTGGGGACTGGACGTGGTTGGGACCATCGACGGCTTCGTGACGACTTTCACGAGGTTGCTGTCGTCTGCGGGCTTGAATTTGGGAGCCGTAGAAGACAACTGTCTGGTCGAATGAGGAAGGCTGAAAGTCTGTCGGCTTGAACTTGATGCGCTCGAGTGCAAGGGTGTCGAAGAACGGACGTCGGGAGGCGAAGTTGTGGAATCTCCCGGCTTCTTGACTGGCTTCCGCGTTGTCCACTTGGCCGGCTTCGTATAAAATTCTGTGGCTTTCTTCCTCGGCTTGGTCGGCTTTGTCAGAGGGGATATGGTAGTCGCTTCGGTGACCGAGACCGCTCCTGTTGCAGGGCCGTTAGTAGGTGAAACGCTTGAAGGTAGTCTTGCGGACGCAGCGCTAGATGCCGTCCTCAGGTTCGCTGTAGTATAAGAAGCGATGTGAGGACGAGTGGCTTTAGTGCTTTGCGGCAGCGGATTCGTTGTACGTCTGGATGCATCTGTTCTCTTCAACGTGACCGCAGCCGGACCAGTAAAGCGGCTTCTCGCGGCCGGTCCCCCAGAAGTAATGCGGCTTCTCGTATAAGGCGCCGAAGTGGTCGCCTTGCTTCCTGAGGGCTTCACAGGCGTAACGTCCGGTCCCACCGTATTTCCTTCTACGTTGGGGTGTAAGTTATGCCAACTTGTAGGATGAAGCCAAGCGACCGTCGTCACTGGTCGCCTCCCCGGTGCTGGCGCTGCCGTCGTCAAGACTGCGCCGGAAGTAGTTCTTGACGTACTTGCCACGAACGCACGACTTGCGGTGGCCGTACGAGTCTGCGAAGTTACGTTTACCGTTGACGGCTTTGGCGAACTGCTGGTGATAAGACGCGCCGTCGTAGGAATCGCTGCGGTGGTCACTTCCGTTTTTCGCGAAAAGCTTGAGCTCGTACTGTTCCTGGTGGGCGAAGAAGGTGTGTACGTGGTGTGCGATGACTCTCTAGCTGCAGCGCCCGCGCGCGTTGGAAGCGATGTCACTTGGCTTGTCGTGAGGGCCGCTGTCGCTGAGGGGCTTTCTGTTCTAGCCAGGCTAGTCGTGAGAATGTCAGATGGAAACGGCGTGGTATGTGTTGCGGACGACGATGAGGACGACGAATGAACGGGAGCTGTAGTCCGTAAATACCTAGGCTGCGCGTCCGACTCGTTTTTTGTAGTCACAGGTTTTAGATTCTCGGAAGACCGCTGTTCTGGACCGTGTGTGACTGCAACAATATCGATGCTTGTTGAAAGGGAGCGGGCGTTGTCCGAGCTGCTCTCTGTCCCGCCTTCCTTGTCCACCGCAGGGAGGCTCGAGTACGGTGTCGTATCCCACGTGTCTCCCGAATCTGAAAAACGCAAGAAATCAAGAAATGCGGTAATTTCAACAGACCTTTATCAGCTGTCGTCCACCTAGAACCAAGATAAAAACCACAGGTTTTACGCATTGCTTCAACTCAAAGCTCCTTCACTACCAGGGTTTTGCTTGCGTGCTTTTAGCCATGGGATACCACTAGAGGAACTGGTGACTGGGGATGAAGTTCACTAATTAGCGCGTCTCGCATCGTGAGCGCGAACAAGGGAGCAGTAATCACCTGTCTCTACTGCTTTCAATGAGGAATGAGGAATGGACTCAATGCTTACTTTACAGTTCATCTATGCACCGAAAGTGTATATCTAGGCGATATACCCTGAAACAATTGCTGCCTGTCATCTCGTTTCAGTTATGTACCAACTACAGCACAGAGCTAATACGAGTTATTTTAAAGGGGTCCTGCAACATTTTTTTAATAGCCACAGAATGGATTCACTAAAGAAGCTTATTGCGTACTTAATTTATCGCCGCTAATCATTTTTTTAATCTCTCCCGTACGAGTGGAGGTAAAAAGATTTGTCACACGCTGCGATTGCATCCTCTCTTCTCTCGTACCGACGAAATCGCTTGAAGATAAGCATGGAGAGATCTCAGGAAGAAAAAGAATATGTCATGCGCACCACGTGATCACGGGCACTTTTTTCTTTTTTTTTCTTCGAATACGCGGCTTTTCGGTGCAATTACATGCAGAAGTCACGGCGTTCCGCGGTGATTCTTGTGACAACCGAGCGCGCTATGCTCAAATCAGCCAGTGGCTGATAGAACGGCTGTGACGGGCGATTTTCTAGCTTCTTCCGCCCTTCGCCAAAAGAAGAGAAAGCAATTTTAGCTGACTTTGAAAATTTACTCTGAACTCCAGGCCGAATGTTCTGATATGATTCGCGTGTTCTCGGGAGCCTACGCTATAGAGATCAGCCGCATTTTCCCGCCACGCATGCTCAAAAAGTGTTGCGGGACCTCTAAGAAACGCTGATAGGCATGAAAAAGGTCTAGTAACGCGATTTCTGGTATCAGGCTCAAAGGAAAGCAGAAAACCTAGGCAATCAAGGTTGACATATTAAACAAAGAAATTGCCCTCTATTGAATAAACTACTAGGCTCAGGTGCCATACTCTGTAGCGTAGTGTTGCTAGTGCAGTTCTGAGTTTACTTAACGCAGAATATCTAATGATTTAACAAGAGCCTCCTGGTTGAGGAAATGCCATAAGTACGATGATTACTCATGAAGCAGCACACGACGACAGGCAGAGAAGGAACGAAAGAGACACCGTTCCTTTTGTGCCTGTCGTCATGCGCTGCTTCATAAATAATTATGAACTATCACCAACTCTCCCACCTTTCGAAATTACTGAGCGATAAGTATATGACACATCTGACGAGAGGTGGACGTTTATTTCACACACTCAAGCACAGCCTGGTCTTGCTACATGGATGGCACGACATCCTGAAGCAGTTTTAGAAGCTGTCATGGCTAATAAGGCACTACGTAAATTAAACCAAAAAGCAAGGATTCGCTTTTACGCATTTGTGCGGTAATGTATTAACTCAAACGGTTCCTTACGCTTGAACCTAAGACAGCTCCAAGACGAAAGCCATCTCCCCTTTTTTTCTTGGTCACTCTGTTGTGCCTCCCGCCAACAACAGACAGTTATCTACGATTTTTGCACGGTCTTCGTCATATGCCCACCATTGAACAAGTTATGATGACTTTGATGACGTCACCAGTTTTGTGACGCGACAGCATGATGACGTCACATGACGACAGTGTGACGATTTAGCGTATCACTCATGCTGACGCTGACGGGAGACGCCGACGTAGAAGGCAGATCGATTTTCATGTGTGACGAGGCACCATTTTCCAACAATCGAAATTCGGCACTGATGCCGTTGACACAGTAAGTAGCTTTGATACTAACTTGGTCAAAACAATCAATTGACTTTCCAGTTAGCAGTAAACTCTTTAGTGAACCTCGTCGAACATGGTGGTATTGTACGACTAAAGGAAACCCAGCGTCCCCATCTTTTAACCGCAGGTTTTCCGTTCCTTTTGTCATGAACTTACACATTGACATTTACAAAGCTTCATTCAGTCGACTCGCAGCAACTGAAACATTGACAGCTAATTTGATTTGGTACAAAACTATCCCATCGCTACCGTGACACGCTAGGGCAGCCGCAGCAAGCTCACGAACATTAGAGAACATTGGAAAAGAAAACTTTGAAGCTAAAAAATACGATGTTAGGGTGACTTCAGAGCATTACCATTCGTTTATTTTTTTTTCGGGAGGGGTGGGGGGAGGGTGGCTTCAACTATACTTCATGTATGTTCATGCATGTGTTCTTATGCGGCGTTTAGATATACGCAACCAAAAGTGAAAATTTTGGGGAAATCCGAACCCCTTCTCTCCTTAGTTACGCGCATGGATCACTGTTTTATATCTGCATTTGCAATGTATAGATTCAATGATGATCAGAAATCATTTCTGAATGAATAACAGCAAAAGAGTAGCTGATATTCTCAATGTGGAAGGTTGTGTGACATAAACAAAGCACGATTAACGTACGTGGCCCGTAGAAGTGCTTAGCTTTAAAGCGCTGTGAGAGGAGGCGTTATATATTGTCACGTACCAAGAGCCGTAGAGAAGGGACAGGAACAGCGGGGCAGAAAGACACGAGCGTGTATCTTCGAAACGAGGCGCTAACCACACTTTTTCTTCGTTCTCTTTGCCCTTTTCGGCTCGCTAGGGCTTGCCGGCTCACAACTCTAGGTGGCATTATTCCCCCTCCCATTAGAGCATCGACCCGATGCTCATACACAAGGGGACAGCAGGGTCGGTAAGGGAAAAAAAAGAGAAACGGTAGCTATAGTGCACAGGGCATATGCAGGTGCAAAAAAAATTGTCTGAGGTTGGTCATAAGAGAAAAAAAAACATTAACAGAGTTCACAGTTCGTTCGAGACCCAACGGGCAATGTAAAAAAAACGAAAATGTTTGCTGCCCGGGCATAATAAGACGAGTATCACCGCGTAATATAAGGTTTTAGGCGGACGACATGCACAATCTCTGTTCGTGGTGAGTGGCGCTGTGTCGTTGCCGAGCCTCCGTCTGGAATAACTTCATAGTTGACCTCGTTCAACCGCCGTAATACTTTGTAGGGTCCGAAGTACTTGCTCAGGAGTTTTTCGCTCAGACCTCGCCGTCTAACAGGAGTCCAAACCCACACTTGGTCGCCTGGTTGGTAGGAGACTTGTCGGTGGTGGATATTGTACCTTTGGGCGTCTTCACATTGCTGCGATCTTATGTGCACGCGAGCTAATTGACGTGCTTCCTCTGCACGCTGAATGTAATCGTCGACATCGGGAGTTAGTAGCTCGTGCTGGTCGATGTCACAAGGAATCATAGCGTCTAGCATGGTTTGCACGTCTCTACCGTAAACGAGGCGGAAGGGTGCGAACCTTGTCGTTTCCTGGGTTGCGGTGTTGTACGCAAACGTTACGTATGGCAGGATTTCGTCCCACGTTTTATGCTGCACATCCACGTACATAGAAATCATGTCCGCCAGCGTTTTGTTCAGCCTTTCTGTTAAGCCGTTACTCTGGGGGTGGTATGCGGTTGTCTTGCGGTGGTTCGTGTAACTGAGCTTGAAGATGTCGTCCAACAGTTTTGCCGTAAACGCTGTCCCTCGGTCAGTGATGATGAATGACGGGGCACCGTGACGAAGCACAATGTGGTGCATGAAAAACTGGGCGACTTCAGATGCTGTACCACGTGGCAATGGCTTCGTTTCAGCATAACGCGTCAAGTAATTAGTTGCGACGTTGATCCACTTGTTTCCGGAGTGAGACATAGGAAACGGTCCAAGAAGGTCCATCCCAACTTGGTCAAACGGCGTACGCGGTGGATCGATGGGTTGTAAGAGGCCTGCAGGCTTCACAGGTGGTGACTTGCGACGCTGACATTCGCGGCATCCTTTCACGTAGCATTTGACACAAGCTGCGAGTTTTGGCCAGAAATATAGCTTTCGAACCCGGTCGAGTGTCCGTGAGTATCCCAGGTGGCCGGATGTCGGCTCATCGTGGCAGGCTAATAGGATGTCATCACGAAGGTCATGAGGGACGACTAGAAGATAAGATCTGCTGCCAACACCAGTGTTTTTCTTGTATATGTCGTGTCGTAAGCAAAATGACGGCAACGTACGGGAAAGGGGACGGGGAACAGACGCGGTGCTGCCTTCTAAATGATCGATGATGGGTCTTAACTCGGGGTCCGCTCGTTGCTTACTGAGGAGGTCCGCCCCGCTGAGAGTCCCCAGGAAGGTGCTGACGTCTTCTACAGCTGTATGGTCGGACTCCAGAGGTGCTCGTGATAGCGTGTCGGCGTCTTCATGCTTTCTACCCGACTTGTATACAATGGTGATATCGAACTCCTGAAGTCGCAGACTCCATCGTGCTAATCGCCCAGAGGGGTCTCGGAGGTTAGCCAACCAACATAAAGCGTGGTGATCACTCATAACTTTGAATGGGCGCCGATATAGATAAGGCCTGAACTTTGTAATCGCCCATATTACCGCGAGACATTCTTTCTCTGACGTTGAATAGTTGGTTTCGGCACGTGATAGTGCGGCTCGCGTAGGCAATCACACGTTCAATCCCATCTTGTGTTTGCAGCAGGATAGCTCCGAGACCAATGTTGCTTGCGTCAGTGCGCACCTCTGTGTCAGCGTTCTCATCGAAATGACCGAGTAAAGGAGGGGAACACAATCGATGTTGCAGTTCCGCAAAGGCAGTCGCTTGTTCGTCAGTCCACTGAAATGGGGTGTCGTCACGCGTAAGTCTGATGAGAGGCTCCGCAACCTTAGAAAAGTTTTCAATAAAACGGCGATAGTAGGCGCAGAGCCCCAGAAATCGCCGAAGACTTTTTTTGTCTGTCGGAGCTGGAAAAGAGGCCACAGCAGCAGTCTTCTCGGGATCGGGCCGAACGCCTGCAGCGCTCACAACGTGACCGAAGAACTTCAGTTCATTGTAGCCGAAATGGCACTTCTCTGGCTTGAGGGTAAGGTCAGCGGATCGTATGGCTTCAAAAACACTCCGAAGGCGATGAAGGTGCTCGTCAAACGTTTTTGAAAAGACAACGACATCATCTAGATAGACGAGGCAACTTTTCCACTTGAGGTCAGCGAGAACAGTATCCATCATTCGTTGGAATGTGGCCGGAGCGGAACAGAGGCCGAATGGGAGCACTCGGAATTCATACAGGCCGTCAGGAGTTACAAAAGCCGTTTTTTCGCGGTCACGTTCATCGACTTCAATTTGCCAATAACCACTTTTGAGGTCGATTGAGGAAAAGTACTTTGCTCGCCTCAGCCTGTCAAGAGAATTGTCCACTCGAGGCAACGGGTACACGTCTTTCTTTGTGACGTTATTCAGCTTCCTATAATCGACACAAAAGCGAAGTGTACCATCCTTCTTCTTTACAAGGACCACTGGGGATGACCAAGGGCTACTTGATGGCTGTATTACACCGTCTTGAAGCATTTCCTTCACTTGCTTTTGAATCGCGCGTCGTTCGGTTGGTGAAACGCGGTAAGGCTGTTGCCGTATAGGGTGCGCGTCGCCGTAGGTGATAATACGGTGTTTGGTAATCGATGTTTGGCGGATTCTCGATGAACGTGCAAAACAGGCGTGGAATTCTATCAACAGGTCGTTAAGCCTTCGTTTGTTTTCGTCAGAAAGCGCTGGATTTATGTCGACGCCCCGGAGAGGTGCTTCGGTATTATCGGTTGCCTCGGAAGCAAAACACTCAGTCACATTAGTTACTGGGTAGGCATAGGCGATGACAGTACCAGGGAAAAGGTGTCGGCGCTCGTAGCTGAAGTTCGTAACAAGTACCTCGCAATGGCCATCCTGAAGGTCTACTAGGCTTCTTGCTACGCAAACACTTTGGGAAAAGAGCAGGGATCGATTGCTCTCCGCCACCATTTCACCGTGTGCTGATTTGTTACTAGCCACTTGAACCATAACACTTGAGCGCGGTGGTATCGTCACAGCATCGTCAATTACCCGCAGACATACTCGATCGTGGTCGGGATTATGCTCTGGTGTGGCGCTTTTTGTTGAGAACGTGACGAGGCGTTGTCGAATGTCGATGATAGCACCGTGCTCCCTCAGGAAGTCCATGCCAATGATCAGGTCTCGAGAACACTGACGGAGAACACTCAAGCTGATAACAAAGGTTGAACCACGAATCTGTATTCGTGCTGTGCAAACGCCGAGTGGCATGACGATGTGCCCGCCAGCAGTACGAATTGGCTTGAGGTTCCAAGGCATCGTCACTTTCTTTAGAAGAGCAGCCTGTTTTTCACTTATTATAGAAAAATCCGCACCCGTGTCAACTAAAGCAGTGACTTTGCGACCGTCGAGCAGCACTGGAATATCTAATGAAACCTTTTCGGAACCAGCTGGTGTCGTCGTCGTCGGGGAATCTTCAGTTTGCGGAAGCGTCGGTAGGAGGCCTTGAGCTTGTCCGGTATGAGCGGCCTCGCCCCCGAAGGTCGCTGTGGTTAGTTTTCCCGGTGCGGACTGGGGGACCGACCCTGCGCCACGCTCGAATAGGTGCGGCGATTAGGAGAAAATCGCCGCGGCGACGGGGAGCGTGACTGGTGCAAGGATGACGAAGTTCCGCGCTGTTGAGCCACATACTCTTCAATATCAGGGGGCCGCTGACCGAACCTGGGTGGTGGTGAGTTCGTCGAAAAATCCGCGTAGTCCAAGTTGCCGGTCGGTAAAGATGCCCAGCTTCGCCACAGTGGAAGCAGAGAGGACGTCGATCAGGCGCACGCCAGACGTCTGATTTTCGCGGGATCGGGCGAGGTGCGCTGTAATATGGCGCCGCTTGGACCGTCTGCAGCATGGCTGGGGCCACGGTGGGATGCGGGATTGCGGGTGTTACAGGTTGCCGCAAAGCTTGAGCATACGACATGCGGGGGAAGTCACCGGGTGGTTGATAATCCCGCATGCAAGATGGTTCTCTTAAAGCATGCTGGACTTCATCTCGGACAACGCTGGAGAACGAAGAGGTAGGGGGCTGCGAGGGCACTGACAGCTTCTGGAGTTCTTCGCGAATGACTGAACGTATGAGCTCTCGGAAAAAATCCATTTGGCCACCGAAAGCTCCAAAGTAGTCCGTAGTTGAAGCATTGACGTGTCGCTCGTATGACGGGGCCCGGTGCCTAAGGGTGCTTTCGATGGTGACAGCTTCCGTGAGAAATTCTGACACAGTCTTGGGTGGACTGCGTACAAGCCCACCGAAAAGTTGCTCTTTCACCCCGCGCATGAGGTACCGTACCTTCTTTTCTTCTGGCATGCCGGGGTCAGCTCGGTGGAAGAGGCGCGTCATTTCCTCGACATACATCGCAACCCCTTCGTTTGGTAGTTGTATGCGGGACTGCAGATCGCGCTCAGCTCTCTCCCGACGGTCAGGGCTTGCATATGTCGCAAGAAGTCGGCGTTTGAAGTCTTCCCATGATGTAAGAATACCTGCCCGGTTCTCGTACCAGACACGTGCGCCGTCCAAAAGACTGAAATAGACGTGCCGCAGTTTGTCTGCGTCGTCCCACTGGTTGTGCATGGCAACGAACTTGTAATGAACAAGCCAATCTTCCACATCCTCAAGTGCAGTGCCATGAAAAGGATTTGGCGTTCGCGGTGTTAGTAAGGTGCAATGGAGCGGCGTTGTGCCGTTCGTACCGGTTGAATTGGTGTCGGCAAGGCTGGTCGGAGCTGCCATGTTGTTTGCGAGCAGTCCAAACTCAGGGGATTGCCCTCGGATCCTTCTGCTGGCGCGGTGCACAGGAGTGACCACCGGTACGACGCTTGTGTTCCTGGTATGTGGAGGGGTACGGTGCATAGATCACCCAGCACTTCCACCAGTTTGTCACGTACCAAGAGCCGTAGAGAAGGGACAGGAACAGCGGGGCAGAAAGACACGAGCGTGTATCTTCGAAACGAGGCGCTAACCACACTTCTTCTTCGTTCTCTTTGTCCTTTTCGGCTCGCTAGGGCTTGCCGGCTCACAACTCTAGGTGGCAATATTTAAAGGTGCCAAAAAACTGGAGGCAAGATGGCCATATATGCGATCGACAGAACACTATAGGTTTCGGAGTACTGTGAATTTGAATAACTGTAAATGATAAAGTTCTATAACAAAGAATGACCATGAAGGAGAAATTATAGGTATTTGTATATCACACTTACACGCATGCTTTCAAAGGCATGTATTGACTGATCGGAAGCTGACATGGCTGCGACGAATATAGCTCATTAGAAATGACGCGCGAGATGCAATACACGAATGCGCAATACTTTATATGAAGGTTCTGCAAGCGCAGCTGCCTGAATTCGGAAAACAGACTCAGTTGTATTGAGTCGGTGACTGTTGTCTGAAACTACACTGCCACTTCTTCATGCGGATGAAGCGCAACACGTATTTATATGAAGTTTTTGTGGCTTGAAGAAGATAACGCCTGAATTTCAATAGAACAAATGTCTGCTTAAGCAGCGTCTCTCTTCACCTGCGATGGCACAGAGCGGAAACGCAACTTCGAGAATTTTCGATGTTTATAACTGCTTACAGTGTCTTGCAAGTTGCTTCAACCTAATATATACGCATTATGCGTGTGGAATAGCGTAATGGCAAGGAAACAACCGATATCATCGTTAGGGGGATCCGGATTTACCCAAACGTGTCCACAGGTTCGACGAATGATGGCACGGGGCGGCAGGAAACGAGGTCCTCTTCCAGCGTCGTTTCCCCGTCCGCCCAAGATAACGAGCTTTTTTCTTCCCATAAGCACGGGGTGTACGTTTCCCGCAGCCAAGGCGTTATGCGTATAAGCGGCCACAAGTGGCTTCATCGCGCCCATCTCGTCGTCAGGCGCCGACAGAACCGCCGTGCCGGAGGTCATACACAACCGGTGTCCCATAACCACGCGTGCTCATAAAACCGCATTCATATATAGCAGAGCCCCGTTGACTCGGAGATGAGACCATATCCGCCAGCCCAGACGGCGAAGTCAGCACAGACGGTTGTCGTTAGCGTTAGTTACGAGGCTGACCACCCACCATCTGGCTAAGCAGGACGTGCGAGACGAGCGAGATCGAAGATACCAGTAGAAGATTTAGTGCTCTTATCATCGACTGCAATGCTTAGTGCTTCTGCGTTGATGATTGGGCTGGTTGACATCGTATTCGGTGTAGGAGGCTTTGCGATGTACGTCGTAAGTACGATGTCTTATAGTGATACTGTTTCCAGCATTGCAGCAATGTCGTGCTTCAGTAGTAGCTTTTAAAAAATGATTGTCTCGAAGAGGTATGATGAAGTCACACTAAAGAAACATAAAAATAGGCTCAAGAAAAAAACATCAGCTAACATGAGTTTCAGATCTTGGCGCAAATATTAGGCTCAAATGTTTTACGTGCCAAAACTTTGATGAACTTATGAAGCATGCCATAGTCGGAAGACTCCGGATAACTGGTATTTCTTAATGGGACTCTTTATACACAAAGATTGATTGATTGATTTGTGGGGTTTAACGTCCCAAAACCATTTGATTATGAGAGACGCCGTAGTGGAGGGCTCCGGAAATTTTGACCACCTGGGGTTCTTTAACGTGCACCCAAATCTGAGTACACGGGCCTACAACATTTCCGCCTCCATCGGAAATGCAGCCGCCGCAGCCGGGAATCGAACCCGCGACCTACGGGTCAGCAGCCGAGTACCTTAGCCACTAGACCACTGCGGCGGGACTCTTTATACACACAGAGTATATATATTTAACCTTCATCGAAACGAAAAGAATCTGTAGTTCCCCTGCGTTTATTAGTTTTACGGAAGGTTAGTTGCTTTGGGAACACAAAAATTGCTTCAGCTTGGCTAACTCCTTCAACCAATCACTGTTTATATCAACCAATGGAATATAGTGCCTAAAATTGGATGACTATAACCCTTCAGCTAACCGACAACCACAAAAAGCTTTACAGCAAAAACGTGTTGCAGAGAGCTCGATTCACATTAGCACCTTGACCGTGGCGCTGCTATTCTATACCGACACAGTACGTACGCGTATGAGTGACCCACACGTGTGTGCGTGCCCCTCCAGATATGTGCAACGCATTTCCCTGCAAAGTGTGATGAAGCCTGAGTTCACTCATCAGGCGTTGCGCCGTGCTCCCCACTGGACTGCAGAAATTAGACGCCTTCTATTTCTTCTAACTACTACCACCACCTCCACCACTCATCATTATGGAGCCACATGCAGTATTCAGTCACTCACATTGTATGAGCAGTATACAGTACTCCGCATATGCATGTGCAGTACGGTAGAGTTTCCCAAAATCAACTAGAGGGCACTCTGGCGCTGCGATCGTTCAGGGACCATGGGAATGATGGGTAGTACACACATTTCCCTAGTCTTCGTACTTGTGGGCGGCGAATCGTACTTGCGGCTTTGTTTATTACTGGTTACGGTTTAGTTTTGAAAGAAAGAACAAGCCCTTTTGAACTTTACTTGATTCGAAATAGTAAGCTTAAAAGAATAGGGTTGTGAAGCGCTAAAGGTGAACATTTGCTAATTTATGTTTTCGTGAACATCCAAGCCACACGAACACAGACGGAGCCAGAAGCAGGCCAGGAGTACGAAAATTAGACAAATGTGTGTACTACCCATCATTCCCATGCTCGCTGAAGCGCCGTGTGTTGCAACTCCCATAGACACTGGCGCCAGAGTTCCCTCTAGTAAGTATTGTGGGAAACTCTATGGGCAGTACAGCCTGACAGCGCAAGTCAATTGAGAGAGCCCATCAGCAGTTGCCTGAAATCTCATGATGTGCATACTCCCTAAACCACCACGAGAATGCGCCTTGGAACGCGACATGACAAGGGCGATGGCGCGTTTGCACCTCACGTTACAGTGTATAAGCTAACCAAATATAACTCTACCTGACTGACTGCTCAGCAAATCTGCATTACGCTGACAGCGCGAGGAATCACGAGAAAAGGCAGGGAGCGTCATCTCAGCAACACCAAGTGATCATATCAGTGCTGTCTGCTGCGCTTCCAAAGTTATCGCTAACATTGAGATAGATATCGGCAGCACGCTATAGAGAGAGAGAAAGAGAAGGAATGCAGGAAAGGTAGGGAGGTTAACTAGACTATGCGTCCAGTTTGCTACCCTACACATGGTGAGGGGGAGGGGGGAGTAAAAGATAGAGAGAAGGATAGACACATGTCACATCACACACACAATGCCGAGTTTTACAGGCGGTCCCTCAATGAAGTTGCTGACAAGTATCTCAGGAGGGCTCGTGTGGCTTTCTGTGCTGATGTGCTGCGCGACCAGGCTCCTAAGATCTTTGCTTCATTAAATGGCCGGTCATCGAGTCTATTCAAGGCACACTGGAGAGTCCGGCGATCTTCATCAAATCGGGCACAGTGGCACAAGAGATGTTCAATAGTCTCTATACAGTTGCAGCTTTCACACATGGATGAATCCGCCATGCCAATGCGATGTATAAATTGCCGACCAAACAGTAGGGCTGTTCTCGGCGTATCGAATCTCTCAGAAAACCGAGCACACCCACCGAGCTACCGGCTGTTACATCAATCAGGAAAGATAATACTACGCCAGTCTGGCCCACTTACGACAGTCTCTCGCCACCTACTCCTCCCCTCCTTTATAGATACGCAGCGCAATTGTGGGAAAGCTTGCGTAACACACGTACGACACTCGCGATACATTGCCAACATCTCGCTCCTTCAAACTACGCCTCCGAGTTTCGCAGCAACGCCGAGCGCGGCAGCGTAAACATCCGCCCATCTCTCCGTTTCCTCGCATTTCTTGGTTTTTTCAATCGCGTTACTCCTTTTCGGACAGATCCATCCTTCATGCTGCGCGAAGAATGAACACAATCCGGGTAAGAACGTGGCTTCTGGTATTGGCCGGCATACGCAGCGCACCGCAAGGACCACCACCCTAGCGAGTGAGCAAGCATGGCCGGTGGTAACGGCTCGCGAAAGCGCAAACAGTGAGACGGAGGATGCCGGGGCCAACGCCAGCGCAGTACATTCGACACCACACGGTGAAGCGAGCTACACGGCAAGTGTAGCAACGGAGCAAACTGAGCCCATTACAACGATTGGGTTGCAGGCACGCGTTGGAGGGGAGGGTTGCGATAAGAAATAAGATAAGAAAAACAAAGACGAATGCGTGATATCAGAAAGATAAAAGGAGCAAATCTTGAAAGAGAGAGAGAGTGCTCGCGAAATTCACCGGACAGCATGCACTGTCGGCAGCGTGGGCGAACGCGATGCCTCTTTCTCCTTAACCGCCGCTTCGAGACGCCTCGCTGGCGGTGCGGCCGCTCACAAAAGCCGACGTTGAGCGATGGCCGATTGCTTTGTATGCCCGCTCATAGTACAAGCCACGAGAAGTCTCAATAAAGGATGCCTTTTCTGCTTCCCTTTTCATTCCTCTTGGCGCACATACGTACACCATTTTGCATTGTCTCTTCTTAGCTTATTCGCCCGCTTGTTCATGTCCCGAAGGCAACTATGCTTCCCTGCACGGTTGCCACGCGTGAAGATGGCTTCACCACGCCAAAGGCGCGCCTGCGGGCAGAGTTTTTAGGCGTTTAGGGGGACGCGCGAATCCCGCATGTTTCGGCGGCGGCGACTGAGCTCACACTTATTCCCCGTAGCAGTAAAATTAAAACAAGTGATAAAAGCTCAGCGTTGAAGGCTCGTAACCAAAATAGAGGGTTCCAAATCTAACTTACAATGAAGTAATTATATTTTGACACGATAGCTTTTAATTAAGACAGGCAACGGTGTAACAAACTTCGTGTTGAATACTGACCAGTGAAAAAAATTCGAACTAGTAGGCGGCGGGCCTTGTACCCGGTAAGGAGGCGGCTATGCTGACCTCGCGCTGCGGCGTTTGTCAAACACGTCAACTGCAGCCACCTGGTCCGGAGCTTAGCGTTTCACTCTCTCCCTCCCTCCCTCTCTCTCTCTCTCTTCCACACACACACACAAACACACACACACACACACACACACAAACACACACACACACACACTATTACGCGACCTCAATGCAGCGGCCTAAAATATTATTGAAAAGTGAAGATGGTCGCAGTTTGATAGAAAACAACCAAATAAAATAAATATAGCCGGAAGCGTTTATGGCCTCGCCAGTCCGTTGTACGTACAACTTTCCTATATATATATATATATATATATATATATATATATATATATATATATATATATAGATATATATATATATATATATATATATATATATATATATATATATATATATATATATATTCCTGCTCACGGCTGGTTATTTTTTCATCCACTTTTCTTTCTTCTTATTCACATTCCATTGATTCTAATAACCTACCTTGTACATTCCTTGGCATTACTGTCTGTTAGATCTCATTATTATTGTGTTAAAACACGCAAAAACGAGCCCTTAGGTATACACTTCTTTCCCTTATATATATATATATATATATATATTAAAATAAATGACTAATTAATGGCTACGTTTTCTTGCGATTTCACGCCCGTACTTTTAAAGCGCTCACGGTGCAAGCAGGCTAATGTATTAAGACTTGTTATCTTCTCTTGTAGTAGTGAAAATACCGTCATAAACGACGGCTAGCAGTCCGTGACACGGATTGCTCGGTAATGTCCTAAAACTGCTGTCAATGTGCAAGCCCATCGCCGGCGAATGACAAGGACGTGATCGCTGCGCACAACACCGAGTCCAGGTAATGTGCAGTATTCCGCCAAGGACAAATAAAAGAACGTGTACCACAGCGATGTGGGCAACCAGGCACTGCCCTACAGTCCCATCAAGCATATATGCTGCGATAATGCACAGAACAGGTACCGCACTGTTTCCTACGTCGTTCCAGTAACGTAGTGCATGCTCACTGCGCCTCCTTTGTAACCGAAAGGACAGTGGTTCGATTACCTGTGTCTGCATCGCTGAGCAAGAGAAAGCAACTTAGGCGGTTACCGAGGCTTGACCAAACCCCTTTTGTACAAGTTTTAAGATTACGACGCGGTTATGTGCGGACCAACTTTATCATATAGTACTTGCCATACAGTGGCCACAACCCAGCGCGTAATGTACAATCATAACCACAATGCCGGAGAACCCTTCTTGATACAAAATATGTGATTTAAACGATCAGTTTCAAGCGGCACGTTGCCAGAATAAGCTATACGAAGCCTTTCGTAGCTGAGCCTTTTCATGGAAGTGGAACGTGCTTCCATGGAAGTAGTTTCAGCAGTGCACTGTTGGATGTTAAGAACTACAACTTACACAGTGAGCATTACTATTTGTCCGGCATGGCTTTGACGAAAGTGCACCTTGATTGATTGATATGTGGGCTTTAACGTCCCCAAACTACAACGTAATTACGAGAGACGCCGTAGTGGAGGGCTCCGGAAATTTCGACCACCTGGGGTTCTTTAACGTGCACCCAAATCTGAGCACGCGGCCCTACAGCATTTTCGCCTCCATCTAAAGTGCAACAGCCGCAGCCGGGGTTCGATCCCGTGACCTGCGGGTCAGCAGCCGAGTACCTTATAGCCACTAGACCACCGCGGTGGGGCGAAAGTGCACCTTGGTTGCAGCATTTCCTACCGAGAATTTCGGTCCAACTCCATATATAGTGTTTTTGGCAGCTACGTATGTTGCGATGTGATCAACTATACACCAATGCAGCTGGCACAGTTCACAGTGTCCGTCTATAACGTGTGAAAGTGTCGTGATTTATTTATTTTTTTCGTTCTCCTCAACATGCCGCACCGCGGCGATGGCAGCGTTTCGGTGTAGTAATTCGCCGCACCACTCCTGGATGGCGGCACCATGCCTTTTACAATGGGAAGCATATAATGCGCATCTAGACCAGGAAGCCGGTTTCAGTTGTAGCGAAATACTGAGCGCGCACGGTCTCTGTTTTCGAAAGCAGTGAAGTCAGAGGTTGAGTAGTGCGTAAACGCTGTGTTTCGCGCAGGTGGTGCCTCGCTGACCCAACTTCAGTCATTGACACACTTCAACAACGCTTCCGCGTTTCAGTTCGCATCACCGCTCCTAGATGGCGATAACGTGACTGCCAAAGTGAGAAGCATATAAAACGCGTTCGCGCCTACGATTCTGTAGAGTACAGGTGAAGTGTCACGATCACTCTCTTGCTCGCAAGCCAATGAGTCAAGAGTTGCTATTTCTAGGTCAGCTAATTGATTGATGTGTGGGGTTTAACGTCCCAAAACCACCATATGCTTATGAGAGACGCCGTAGTGGAGGGCTCCGGAAATTTTGACCACCTGGGGTTCTTTAACGTGCACCCAAATCTGAGTACACGGGCCTACAACATTTCCACCTCCATCGGAAATGCCGCCACCACAGCCGGGATTTGATCCCGCGACCTGCGGGTCAGCAGCCGAGTACCTTTGCCACTAGATCACCGTGGCGGGGCTCTCCAGGTCGGCTAGCTCAGTTAAATTTTCTTGATTTTTTGTTTCTGATCCACGCATGGACCTTTTTCCTGACGGCAGTTCTATGATAGAAATTATGTGCGTCATTTGAATGTGCGCACCAATATAAAACACTCGTGTTGGAACATTCGTCTACAAGTAACAAAAAAAACAGGAGAACGGCAAAGACCCCTTTGACTGTGGGCTACAAAGCCAATGCGCAGGTCGGTAATACGAAAAGGAAGCTCAATTTGGACGGTACCCAAATGGCTTGGCAACAATTTATCCGAACCGACCAATATCACTTGGGGAAGAACGAAACAACGAGCAAGAACATTCGACTTTGAGAAGTTGCCCATAAGGAAAAAAAGACACCCGGGAACATTCATTTATGCCGCCAATATCACCAGCAAGCCATTCAGCGTGCAGACACCATATCAGCCAACTCTTGTCGGCCATTTTTCTTTTTTTTCATTTCTTTTTTTCTCTCCGCAATGGTAGCGATGACGATTTCGTTATCCATCAACGTGAATTCAGTCGCCGTCCCCGTCCAGCGACTTTCGCTTCCAAACTCGGACGATGCACTCGGTCAAATAGTCATGCCGTCCATTCTCCGGGCCGCCGCCGACAGACAATGACCGCCGGTTGGAAGGAGGCGCATTTCCCCTCCCAGTTCTACGATTTGTTCCTTGCTTCCTTTTCCGTCGAAGCTATTCCCTCCGCCGACGTCCCTTAAGGCAAACACAAAAACCTACTCCGGACGAAATTTCCACTACCGCTAGAGTTTCTTCTTTCTTGGGTGGCACGTAGCCTATAGGGCTGCGAAAGAGCAAGGCTTCGTCATTTCTTCGCACACTGTGGTGCGCGGTCTCCCTTAGCATTACGCAAGTTTCACGCAGCAGAGCGCGAACCACAATCTGCGACGTCACTTGAGCCTTTTTCAAAGCACGCCCCCACGTATGCTTGCGCTATCATAGTGTACCACCTTCAAAACAGTTTGAAAGTGTAGACTAATGCGTTGTCACTTTCTTTCAAGTCGTGCGCATGTTTCAGCACGCCTCACAGAGAGGCAAAGAACAGTTTTTTGCAGCACCACAGCGACTCGGTCTTGTACAAGCGAGTGCGTTCGCGAAAAACGTAGTAGTCATTTCATGCATGGCTCATAAAACCCTGAAGAGACACATGCACAGTGTGCTTTTTGTCATCGACTTAACTTCGAATGCGATATTCCACGGCAAGTGCTAAAAGAAGCTTAAAATAATGAGACTGCAGTGTGTGTGGGGGGGGGGGATATCACTAATAAAGAAATTTAAAGAAATGTGGCTGATCCTCCTATATGGGAATCGATAACACGAAAGTGAAACGTGTCTTGACAGAGGTAGTGGAGCATTTATTGTGAATTGTTTCAGCAACAGCAACAAATTTCAAAGTCAGGTTAGGAACGGTAAACAGCTCTAAACTTGCAGCGCACACCACGAGCAGAAAAAAAAACACACGGAATCAGCATGTTTAGGTCGAGCGCGGACTGAGAACTGTCACAGCTCGACACTTAAACGCGCTGTTCAAACAGCAAGAAAGACGCACGAAAGTCGAAACAAACACACAAGATACACACGACAAGCGCGAACAACTGCCCCAATTTTTTCTTGCGTCGTGTGTCAGCAGCACGATGTTTTTCCCAAACGCAGCCATGGCTAGAGTGACCTGGCGTGCGAACTTAGATTGATTAATTTATATGTGAGGTTTAAAAGCCTAAAACCACCATATCATCATGAGAGACACCGTAGTGGAAGGCTCCGGAAATTTCGACCCCCTGGGATTCTTGAACGTGCGCCCAAATCTGGGCACACGGGCGTACAGCATTTAGGCCTTCAACGAAAATACAACCACCGCAACCGGGATTCTATCACGTGACCTGCGGGTCAACAGTGAAGTACCTTAGCCACTAGACCACTACGGAAGGACCTAGTGCGTGAAGTAACCATCTTCCTCTCCCAAATTACATTTCTCATAAGAGCGCGTGCAGGAGCCCACGCTCCGTGGAGGCGGTGCTTCGTGGAGGCGGCCCTTCGTGAATACAGCCCCCAACGCAAGCCTGTTGTGACATCTCACCACTGATAACAAAAACGCGCTATAATTTAGAAGCTCTCAGGACTGCCATACAATTTATGGTGTATATAAATTGCTTGCCTTTAGTAAACTGGACACCGTTCACGCTGTGGTGTATTGTGTAGCGCAGCGCGCTGAGAATCAAGAGGTTGCTGGTTCGATTGCGCGCGACAGATGCTTGTCTTGTGGTGTCTTCGCAATCTCACAGTATATATTTTTCGACGTCACTTCCGTGACGGAAGTACGTGAGCGAATCTGTGGTGGACCCCGGCATAAAACAGTTTCGGGTTAATAGTGCATACGAATTTTCGCGTGCCAAAACCAGGGTATGAATATGAGTAGCGCCGTATTGGAGGGCTCAGAGAATTTTGGCCATCTGGTGTTCTTCAGCGTGCATTGACATCGCATAGTAACACGGGACTCTTGAATTTCGCGCGCTTCAAAATGCCACCGCCACCGTCACGGCCGGGCTTTAATCCGCGACCTTCGGATCAGCTGGAGAGTGCGATATCAGTAGGACCTTCACACAATAGGCAATTTCTCCGTTTCAACTGGAGGAATACAAGTGCAAGAGAAAAGTGAAACTGTGAATACCGATAGCATCGAAGATGCTGCAGCTGCTGATGACGATTGTGGCAGTGGTGGAGTTCATTTCTTCGCCGTTTGTCCCCAAAGATCTTAAAGAGCTTCACGGCGTCAAGAAGACGTCATGCCAAGCAGTGCCCGCAAACAATAAATGGAATAAACTAACGCGAAACACAGCTACCAACGAAGTTGTTCGGAAGATGCTTATTTTGTATCAGTTTGCCGTTTCGTGAAATAGTAAGGGCGCAGACCAGCCGGCTGGTTGGCATGTTCGAAATTAGAAGTGCGAAACATCATATATTGTTAAGAAAAATTGTGCTTTCTTCGCATATCTGCGAGTGTGCAGATGAGTTGGCATCTCAGATTTGGTCTCTTCATGGTCAGAGACGCAAGAGAAGACACTATCAAGCAGCCAACTGGAAAGCCGAAAATTGCATATTCTCTTTCTTTTTGTCACCTAAGGCTGCCTCTATGGAACTCAACGCACAGTCACTGAGCTTGTGGTTTGCATGCTTTAGCTGTAGGACCTAATTAGTAAACACAGTAGAGTTGATGAGAAGAATTCGACCCCAAGTTCCTTCCTCAATCGCCATGACAACGCCGATAGAACCCTTTACGTGTACAGTAGACACTTGGCAAAGATTGACATCTGATCCACAAAGCGAATGCTGATTATAGAGCGAAGCTAGGTTCTAAGGAACTCAATGTCAACGTTGAGGTCGCTGGCTAGTATAAAGGACGGACAGACAGGCGGATGGACGCATGGATGGATGAATGCGAGGATGGTCGAACGAATGAACAGACGCACGAACGGACAGACGGACGAATGCGCAGATGGATGGACTGGTGAGGGCACGGACGGATGGACGCACATACAGACAGGAAGATGTTATATCTGATGAACTGACGGACGCACGGTCGGATGTACGGGCAGATGCATGGACGGTCTGACGGACAGAGTATGGTCTGTTAAATCATACGCGCACTCAAGGCCGGGCTAGAGGAGCGGCACGCACGCACTCAGGAGAAAGCGCGCGCGCCGCTCCTCTAGCCCGGCCATGACACTGATGATTGGTTGATTGATAGATTGATTGATTGATATGTGGGGTTTAACGTCCCAAAACCGCCATATGATTATGAGAGAAGCCCTAGTGGAGAGCTCCGGAAATTTCGTCCACCTGGGGTTCTTTAACGTGCACCCAAATATGAGCACACGGGCCTACAACATTTCCGCCTCCATCGGAAATGCAGCCGCCGCAGCCGGGACTCGATCCCACGACCTGCGGGTCAGCAGCCGAGTACCTTAGCCACCAGACCGCCGCGGTGGGGCCTGTAAACGCTCTAAGTACGGTATATGCAACACCTGTGTTTTCGTCCGACGGGGATATACTACCATGGCGACAACGGATATCGTGTGATCCTAAGGAGCTTCTGTCATGAAAGGACAATGGGGAATGACGGAAGGCGTCAAGCAGCCTCGCCGTCTCATAAGGAGGGGGAGGATCATAACCCCCCGAACCACCCCCATTCAGCTTCCGTTGGTGCGTCACTGGTATACAGGCTCCTATTACGAGGTGATTGTTTTGATAGACCAGTTTCATCGATAGAGCGAGATATACATGTGCTTAACCACCTGCATCTGCATATCAATGTTACCGTTGATGTTATCATGTGAAGTAGTTTTTTTTTCAGTGAAACACATGTGCATTGTTAATTTATTGCTTTATACTGTTATATCGTTAGTTTTCTTTGCGATATGAAGTGTTATTTGGTCCGTACGCCCTCTCCTGTATAGGCCTGAAAAGGCTCACAGTATTGAATAAATAAAAAAATAAATAATATAGCTTAGGCGTAACATCCACAACATACGTGGACGTAGGTAAGAGAGGGGGTCATGAAGAAAGAAACATGGTTGGTCAAAAAGCTCCATAGACCAAATAGATATAAAGAACATGGCACGATGACAATAGTTATGACAAGTGGGAGAACGATATGTGAGACTAGTTGGCTCTAGTATGAGTGTATAACACCCACGAAAAGGCGCTGGAACAAACTTGCGCCCTCAGACACACACATCTAGTTATTCGCGCGAAGTTTCTTTAACGTATCCTTTTGTGAAAAGGTACGATATTCACCGACCATGCTCGAATGCGCGGTTGGCACGACCCCTTCATGTTCCACGCATAGGTCACGACACCCTTTGAAAAGAAATTAAAAGAAAACATCCGAATTATTTGACACTGCTGAAGAAGCGCAACCAGACGCACATAGTTTTTTCGCGGCACAGCGGAATCAGCCAGGCGTAGCATAATTAACCATCGACCGCCACCGCGGCCGAGATGCGTTTTGTGCCGTGCTCTCGTCCCGGGCAGCCACGACACTGTTCGTCGTGTAACGACGCCACAAACCGAGCAAAATACAGTTAGAGAGAAAGGAGGGGGAATGAATGGCGAATGGAGGGTCAGTAAGAATGAGCTAAAGCAGGCGAGCAGCGCTGCTGTGCTGAAGCGAATTATAGGAGTGACAAATAGAAAAAGAAGGAACTCGGCGAGTCGAGCGAGCAATTGGGGCTCCACGCTGGCCGTGACAGCGGTCGCCACAAGAGGAGGGGGGGTGCCTGGCAATGGGAGAGGACTCGAGCAGCGAGGCGGCGGGCGCAGCAAAAACACCGGCTCGGCGGCTAGGATACGACGCGGGCTGAGAAAGGCGCTCTTCCCCGCAGAGTTCCCCTTGCCGTGGCATAGCACGCTTTCGGGAGGGCCACAAAAGAAAAACCATTTTCAGATCACAGCTGGTGGGTGCCCTCTAGTCCGCTATCCCTTTCACTAGATAGTTGAGAGAGAAAACATAAAAAGAAAGGCAGGGAGGTTAACTAGGGCTGAGCCCCGGTTGGCCACCCTGCACTGGGGAAGGGGAGAGGGACAAAAAAGCTTAGTTGGATTTCTAGAAGGGCAACAGCCTGTTCCAAGGTGCGTTTCGTGTCTCTTCATGTCTCCTCAGAACTCGCACCGTTGTAAGGTAATCATCTCGGGCTACAACATGAAGACATGGGTCTACGTTGAAAATTCATACAAAATAGCAACGCTTTGCGGTAATTTGCGTGGGAAATGAGGCTACAGAACTGGCATGCTCTGTTAGAAGCCACGAATAATGTCGTGGCGCCAAGCGTTCAGTTAGAGATCGGTGATAAGGACCCAGAAAGTGCAAGCGACTATGGCACTGGCATCGATGGGGGCTGTGAACGCTACAGGGTAAGACAGGCGTGAAACTACGGTTACATTAGACAGTTGTAGTTTAACGGTCCCCACTGCGATGGTCTGGTGGCTAAGGCACTCGGCTCGTGACCTGCCGGTCACGGGATCAAATGCAGCCTGCATTTTCGATGGCGGCGAAAATGCTCTAGGCCTGTATTCTAAGATTAGGGGGCACGTTAAAGAACCCCAAGTTGTCGAAATTTCCGGAGCCCTCGCTACGGCGTCTCCCATAATCATATAGTGGTTTTTGGACGTTAAGCCCCCATATTATTATTGTTATTAATATTATTGTTACTAAAGCTTGTCGAGCTTGGCGCATGGATTTCCTTGTGGATTCGTGCTACAAACGGCTGGTTTTTTTTTTCCCTTTCGTCTAATAAGTACTCTTGACGGAAGGTAGTAAGTATGTATATATATATATATATATATATATATATATATATATATAATATAATATATATATATATATATATATATATATATATATATATTATATATATATATATTAATATATATATATATATAGAGAGAGAGAGAGAGAGAGAGAGAATTGAAATTTAAATTTAAGTTTCATTCAATTGAACTTGCTTTTAGTGAAAGAGTTATTGTAAACATTCGCTATCCAGTCAAAAGTGAATATGCAGTGCCTGCCATCTACAAAGCTTACGGTGCTTGAGCGTAATTTCGAAAGACACCGCATGCATCGCTGTAGCGGACGAAGGCAACTCTTAAAAAGCCATCTCATGCAGGCTGCCGTTTAATAATCGATAGCTTCATTTATTATGAAGCAGTTAACATGCTTGCCTGCAGTATGGCAACCTGATGCTGCTGTAACAAATGAGATCAGAGATGGATAAGTTGAAACTCAGCTACCTGAGTTGTTTTAAAGTTCTCCGAGGAAGCCCCGGAACACAGAGAAAAAATTATAGCAAAAAAAGAAGAATCTGATGCTTCAGCGCCCCACGAGGATCCAAACTCCAGGTAGAGATCACCGTTTAGGATTATATTTATCTACTGAATAATAGAAGCCAGACTAAAAACAAAATATAGCCTTTCAACGCGGCCATTCATTCGCTCAGGTCTCGAGTCGAAGATCCCAATGTTTTCTTTGCTGTGAGTCGTGTGTCCTTTAATCAGCTTAGGAACCGGGATGGCGCAGTTTTCGGTGAAGAGCTCCAATCGGCTTAGAGCATGTTTAATGATAGCTGGAGAGATCAGCCTTGCGACAAGCTTACACAGCTCCTTCAGGTGAAGTTTTGTGAAGTGAAAGAAAAATGAAGAAGCACCGTCGCACCGTCACATACACCTGTTCGAAATTCCCTGACGCAAGAGTTAGGAGATTGACTTAAACCTGCACTTTGCATGCGAGAATACAATAAGCGCCTTATCCGTACTCAATTAAAAGTCAGCATGAAATCACTTAAACAAGTTCCGCAGATGAGCTATTGAACCACTCAG
This sequence comes from Rhipicephalus annulatus, assembly GCA_013436015.1. NCBI lineage: Eukaryota > Metazoa > Arthropoda > Arachnida > Ixodida > Ixodidae > Rhipicephalus > Rhipicephalus annulatus. The sequence continues at coordinate 134,337 of WOVY01005282.1, read as the reverse complement.
AGTATTTGAAACGTTCCTGAATACAGGTCTCACGGTTGTGACTGCATGCAAATGCAAATAAATCACCTAAATCTCTGCCAGCAGTGCAGGCAACACACAAGTGTGTGCTGTACTAATGAACGTCTATTAAATAGCCTGTAGTGTAAGTAACCCAATAATAATAAAACATTCACACAATACGCTTACCTCTACTACCAAATTCGCAAGGGCTTCCCCAACCGGTACTCAAAGCACGGATAAATGGAGCAGTCGCGGTACGCTCGGTACCTGGACTTCACGACAGATAGCCACGTATTATGCAACAGAAATTACGCATCTAAGCATCACCATCATTTATTTATTTTATTTATTTCAAAGTACCTTACAGGCCCCATGGGGGGCATTGAGTAAAGGGGGCTATACATATATACAAATAAACTGGAAAAAATATACAAGACAGACAATTGAGCAAGGGGGGAATACATATAGACACCTCAAAATGAAAAAAAAGTACAAAAGAAACAATTGAGTAAGGGGCGCAATACTTATATACATCTCAAACTAAAACAAATACAAAAGAAACAATTGGAAAATAATAAGTCAAACAAAAAGCACCAACATGTACAAAAGTTCAACATGTACAAAAGATACACGCATAGTAACCGCGGGCGAAACACTGTATTTCCTGCGCATGCAGCGGCCACAAGGCAGAATCCTCGCGCACATGAATGCGACAATCACAAAAATGAACCAATACGGACCAATGAATTATGATACGGCATCTACTTGCTGAGGCTTGTGAAGTGGCTTGATAAGATATGACGGAATGTGTCAAAGTTTGTCTGGGATGCAATGTCGTCAGGCAAACTGTTCCACAGACGGATAGCACGTGGAAGTGCGGACTGATTGAACGCGTTTGTTGAGCCGTATACACGGGAATAGCTAAGATGATTGTGTAGTCTACGTGAAGTGAGATATGGTTTTTGCAGACCAGTAACGGTGATTCGGGAAAAATGGGTAATTTTATGAAAGAATGACAGCAGGGCAATGTCGCGACGAATGTTCAAGAGTGGGAGTGAAAGTTCCTGTTTGATTTGTGATATACTAGAATGCGGACTGTAGTTATTGGCAATGAAGCGGCTTGCTCTATTCTGGATTCTTTCCAATGAGTCAATTAAGTATTTTTGATGGGGAGACCAAATCGAACAGGCATATTCTAGTTGAGGGCGAACCAGTGTCAAGTAAGATAATTTGCGAATGCCTGATGGTGCAGCTTTCAAGTTACGTCCCAAGAAACCTAGTGATTTCGAGGCGCTGGCAGAGATTGCCGTAATGTGGTCGGACCAGGATAGATTAGGTGTCAGTATTACGCCCAAGTACCGATATTGTGTTGCATTCGATAGAATGGAATGATTAATACTGTAAGAGAATTCGGATATGCTAGGTTTACGTGTGAACGACATTACTTTGCATTTTGAGACATTTAGTGTCATCAGCCATGCACTAAACCAACCATTAATTATGTCGAGGTCGTTTTGGAGTGACAGGTGATCTTCACTGTTCTTGATTGGACGGTAAATAATGCAGTCGTCAGCGAACACCCTGATGTAAGAAGAGACATGTTGCGGAAGATCATTGATGAATACGAGGAAAAGTAATGGCGCGAGTACACTGCCCTGTGGTACACCTGAAGAAACGTCAGATAGGGAAGAAGACAAATTGTTAACTGTTGTGTATTGCTCACGATTCGACAGGAAATTGCGAAGCCATGATAATGTACGGGAGTCTAATTTCAGGGCGGAAAGTTTCGATATCAGGCGACAATGTGCAACCCTGTCAAACGCCTTCGAATAGTCGAGGAACACGCAATCAGTTTGATAATTATTGTCCATATTTGCATGAAGCTCTGTGGTAAATTCAAACAACTGAGTCTCACACGAAAAGCCCTTTCTGAAACCATGCTGATTTTTGAAAAAGAAATGATTGGATTCCAGATGCCTGTAAATATGTGAAGCGATGATGTGTTCTAGAATTTTACAACAAATACACGTAAGGGAAATAGGACGGTAATTTTCGCATGAGGTTTTATTTCTACTTTTGAATACTGGAAATATTTTCGCCAGCTTCCAGTCAGACGGTATCATGCCTGTTTCGAGAGACTGCCGGAATATATTAAGTAGTATTTTGCTTGTGACCGTTACCGTATTCTTTAGCACCTTTGAGTCGATTCCATCCACGCCGCATGAAGACGACAACTTAAGAATATTTATGGCTGTAATTATGCCTTCTAATTGAATATCTATTGGTTCCATAAATTGGTAATCGAACTCAGCTACGCTGGGTATGTTGGTACTGTTCTCTTTCGTGAAGACAGAAGTGAAAAAAGAATTAAATGCTGTTGATTATCATCATCATCATAATCATTATCGGCTTGTTTTAGTCCACAGCAAAACGAAGACCTTACCTTATGATCTACAGTTTACCGTGCCCCGTTCGAGCTGGTTCCATTTTACCCCTGCGAACTTCTTAATTTCGTCACTCTATCCAACTCTCTGCTTTCGTCGATTGCATATGCCTCAACTTAAAGCCTTTCTTTACACACACGAACGTTTTCAAGAACAGTTTTTTTTCCTAGAGTTATTGAAATGTGGAATGACTTACCCGGTAGTATTCGTGAATTATCGTTGTCGGAATTTGTAGATGCACTGTTATAATAAATAATTTTTCAACCTTGTAATCAACCTTGGCAACCATGTCCAAGTCAACCATGTCAACCTTGTAATCAGTGTATATTGTTCATGTAAATGTACCCCCCTCCTGCAATATCCCTGTATTGGGCTGCAGTATTTGAAAATAAATAAATAAATATGCCAACACTTACTAAGCAATCTGTTCTTACTGTCCACTCGTTGGCTGTTCCATGCATTGCGTGACCGGCCAGGTCCCTTTTCTTCGCTTGACGTCAACTATGATATCTACAGCTCATGTGCGTTCTCTTACCCATTCTGCAGTCCTCCGATCTACTATTGTTATTACTATCATTTTGAGTTCCATCACACGATGCGTGGTCCCCAGCTTTTGCTCTGGTGGATCTGTTATTCTCAACGTTTCAGCCCCATGTGTTTAGAATTAAGTGGCATTATGGAGTCATTATGTTCTTTAGGCTTCATTGATAGTCGCAGATTTCCTGACATCATTTGGGAGTGCTTGCATAATGCGCTCCAGCCTATTCATTAATCTTCGGTGAATATATTCTTTTGTGATTACGTTCTCCCGTGAATAGTCATCCCATGTATACGCATTCTTTGTATGCACTCCAATGCATGACAATCCATTCACCATCACCTTTCTCTTCGTCATACTCATTTTGACGCCTGGCTTAATGTTTTCTTGGTTTAGTTAAGAGATTGATGAAAGTTGTTCTTTCTCACCAAGGCTAGTACTATACAGACTAGATTCGCACATATAAATTAGAATATTTTACTTCATCGCGCAGCGCTTTGTTTTGTCAATCGCGAGCAACCGCGGCGATGGTCAATTTTAGATGCGAAGCAGCTCTTTTACTAGCCTATGTAACACTGTCCGTCCGTGTCTCCGTGCCAACGTGCCGCACCGTGTTCCCCCCGCCACAGTTGTTGAAACGATGTCAAGTAGGTCAAGTCGCAGCCACGCATTAACGTCACTCTTTCTCTCTCACCCACCGCAGCTACCGGCTCCTTCCAACACACCTAGGTGGTGTTTCTCCTCCGCCCACTCTCAATACACTTCTTTCTTCTCGAGTTCTTCCAGCACTCGCGTAGACGCCTGTTTCAGCCGGGTCAAAGGCGTGCGCACCGCTGCTGCTTCGCATCCCATCATGGCTCCCTTCGGAGAGATGATTCATATCTTTTTAGTGATTCCAAAGCAGCCCTGCAATGTCTCTTGTCAGCCCTGCGACGTGAACCTTAGGAACAACTGGTATTTGCGATGATACACCTCATCCATACTTAATTCGAAAGGAGGCACCAAGTGAAATTTCAATGATTGCCAAGTAACTGCGGCATGATTGGCAACGAAGATGTTGATTATGCTGGCTGGTTAGATTTGCAAGGCGACAAGGAAGAGCCTATACACCTTTAGAGGTCTGATGATACTGCCATGCTTCGAAGAGTCGCAAAGGATATTTCGTCCTCAACAATGAATACATCAAGAAGCCAATATTATCAGCAACGTTACATAAACGCGTTGCGGGGACATCAAATAACTCCGCCGAATAAAGGCCACTCTGCTATGCCACTCATAACTAAGAGTTAATGAGAACTGAAAGACTGATATGCCAAGGAAAGTATAGGGCATGGTATTGGAAGTGACTGTAATTATGAAGAAAGAAATATGGTCGAAAAGGTAACTTGCCGGGGGGCAGAAACCGAACCTGTGACCTTCGATTAACACGTGCGATGCTCTACCAATTGAGCTACCAGGGTGGCTGTCCCCTCCGTCTGTTTGATGGGTTATGTATGTGCAGTTAAACGTGGGAGAATCAGTCAGCACCACCTGTTGCCGTTGTGGCGAGTGTGGGACACTTATATTTCGTGTGTAGACGTCACGCAGCACGTGATCTTATTACGATCTGACAGCTGACCAATAATCCCTTGCATATCGATTGAACGCATTACGTCAGCCAGAACGAGGCCCTCGCTATGAATGTAAGGAAGAAGGGTAAACCTAATGGCTCGTTTTACAAAGAAGAAGCATTATCGGTGTTTTGAAAAGAAATTCCGACTTCCAACGGAATGATCAAGGCGCAAGACACGCCAACTTTCGCAATATACAAATTTATGTGCTCGTCACCAGCATTTCGTTATTAGAAAAGTCCCTAAAAAGAAGGGAAAATAATGTGGCAAGTTGTATTCGCGTATGTTTTAATACAGCGAGCTGTAGGCTTAAGGCTGCCGCTCAAACAGGCAAAGAAATGGGACGCAGCAGGAGAAGAGTAGGAAGGATGGCATCAATATGTTTTCACGATAGAGCAATGAGTTGCCAAACAGAATCTGACAGCCAAAAATATTCTAAAATCAAAAGCACCGGGCAAAAAATCATTCTATCCCGTTTCCTATTTCCTTGAACTTTTTATCTTTTGCTTTCTTTGTACTCCGAAACTCGCTTGGTCGTAAAACTTTGTTAAAAGGTTTTTGATCGTAGAGTACTTCTGACGTGAAGATTGTTTGCATTTGAAGCAACGTGTCTTCCTTCGCATTTGTTATTTTTCTGGATTTGGCTCGTCCCGGGAACGTATGGTTAACGTGAAGAAACAGAAGATAGATTTCAAAAAAAAACTGATAAGGATGAGATGCCGCCCCGGTAGTGACAGTCGGCCAAAGCGTGATCCGTTAGACAATCTGAACGGCCACGCTCATCTCGTCTAACGTCTTTAGTAACTATTTATTTTTGCTGCGAGATCGGAACAAGCACAACAAGCGGAAAGAGATTGTCAAACGGATACTCTCGGCGCTGTGTCGTTGGTGCGAGCGGTCGGATGACTGTTTAGTGAAACGAGAAGGAAGGCATTAGGGATCACATTGTTGGTCAATGACTCGAAACTGTTTCTCCCGTGTGTGCGCGCGTGTGTCTGTGTGTGTTCATGCGCATGCACTTGAATGAGTGAGTGAGTGAGTGACTGAGTGACTGAGTGATTGACTGATTGGCTGTAGTGAGTGACTGAGTGATTGACTGACTGACAATCACTGAGTGAGTGACTGACTGAGTCACTGAGTGAGTGAGTGACTGAGTGAGTGAGTGACTCAGTGGCTGACTGAGTGACTGAGTGAGTGACTCAGTGACTGAGTGAGTGACTGAGTGATTGACTGAGTTAGTGACTGAGTGATTGACTGAGCGAGTAAGTGAGTGACTGAGTAAGTAAGTGAGTGACTGAGTGAGTGACTGAGTGATTGACTGATTGGCTGTAGTAAGTGACTGATTGACTGATTGGCTGTAGTGAGTGACTGATTGACTGATTGGCTGTAGTGACTGAGTGACTGGAGTGACAGAGTGAGTGACTGATTGATTGATTTGTGGGGTTTAACGTCCCAAAACCACCATATGATTATGAGAGACGCCGTAGTGGAGGGCTCCGGAAATTTTGACCACCTGGGGTTCTTTAACGTGCACACAAATCTGAGAGTGAGTGACTGATTGAGTGACTGAATGACTGGAGTAACTGGAGAGATTGACTGGAGGGAGTGACTGAGTGAGTGTATCAATGAGTGAGTGACTGAGCGAGTGTATCAGTGAGTGAGTGACTGAGTGACTGGAGTCACTGGAGTGAGTGACTTAGTGAGTGAGTGAGTGACTGAGTGAGTGACTGAGGGACTGGAGTGATTGACTGATTGACTGTAGTGAGTGACTGAGTGACTGGACCGAGTGACTGGAGTGACTGACTGAGTGAGTGACTGACTGAGTGACTGAATGAGTGAGTGACTCACTGAGTGACTAACTGAGTGAGTGAGTGATGGGAGGAGAGCCCCAAAAATTTCGATTTGCTAGTCAAAATTTCTGACAAGTCGGAAATTTCGAGTGTCGTGCACTGGCGTATCACTTGTGCACTATCATTGATACCGTGCACATAACTTCGTTTGGTGGTGTTCTTGCAGCTGTACCTTGTATCCTAATTGTAATATTTGGTGTTTAATGTCCCAAAATTACGATAAAACTATGAAAGATGTCTTAGTTAGGGCTGCCAAAATTTTGACTACCCGAGGTTTTTTAGCGTGCACCAACGTGTAATGATTGACATGCGAAGTTCAGCATCCCGAAATCATCACATGATTACGAGAGAAGCCGTAATGTAGCCGTAGTGGAGGACTACGGAAATTTCGACCACTTGGGGTTCTTTAACGTGCACCCAAATCTGAGCACACGGGCATACAACATTTTCATCTCCATCGAAAATGCAGCCGCCACAGCCGGGATTCGATCCCGCGACCTGTGGGTCAGCAGCCGAGTACCTCAGTCACTGGACCACCACGGCGGCGCTGCACCAATATGTGAGTAAACAGGATTCTATATCTTGAATTTGAAAAGCCACGATGTATTATTGAATATATCGAAAATACAGATACAGATGGTGGTTTCGTAGACGTATCGCGATACATATACAAAATACCCAATGCGCACCTGAGACAGCGTCTAAGATGCATGTACATCCAATGCTGCTTAGCTCTGTCTGAAGTGAATGCATAAAATACTCTCTTTTTTTCCCTTCATTTCCACCTTAGGTCGACAAAAATTGGGGAGCTCACTCAGACGCACCCATGAAATATATTTTGAGCTTGGCGCTCACCCGAAATCCGTCTTGCGAAAAGTTTTCTGAGCCGGGCACACTCCCACTCGCATTCTGGCTAGTAAGATGGCTCATCGATGAGTTCGCAAACCTGTGGTTCCAACCACTGCGGCCTTTGCTCTTTGTTCAGCTTCTGGTCGATTCCACTTCTGAGGCTGAGCAGACAACCACAAATAGGCGTTGGTCTTGTGTGGATCAAACACTAAGGCATGAATTTGAAAATTCCTAGAAACATTCCAGAAATTTTCCAGAGAGACCGCACTTTCTTTGAAGCGTGGTGGTAAAACAGAATGAATGACAGCTTTCGCATTCATAAATATCATCTACGTTTCAGTGCTACGGCTTGTTGGTTTGCCAGCATCAATATAGTATTGAAAAATGAACAGAAATACAACTCCTAAAGAAATAACTATATATTCAGCAGAAACCAAATCAATGTTTCCATTCAGAGCCTCTCTGGAAGAATACCAAGAGGTGAGGCAGTGTTTCGCGACCTTGCAGCACGCAACTGCTCCAGACGAACAAAGCATTCACGGCGTGCCGCTGTCAGCTTGAATGCGGAACCCCATTTGCCAAGCCGTCGCCTGAAAACATCGTGCGAATAGGCCCACCGCTGATAAACAACAGCGCAGCGGGTAGACACCACAAGGAGATCGAAAAAAAAAACTGTCCTTTCTACCCTCCCATCCCCCCCTCACACACTTCAACCTATTCCTTTCCAGCTCGTCTCTGCTGCGGGACGTTCGAGGCCTACAGAACTTGGCGCCTAAAGGCTGCCCAGAATAGTTCTCAGGGAACTCGCTCCAAGGCTGAAGCAGTTGTTAATGGTGAAACGGGGAGGATTTTGGGTGGTTTCGTTAAGTTCAACCAATGAAGGGACAAGTGTTCTTCGCGCGAATGCGCGGCTAAATAAACGAGGGAGACGGATGGCCAGCACGACGATGACCTTCTCAGCGATGGTCGGGTAGTAATGGTGGGTGTGGTCAGAGTGAGTGAGAGCGAGTCATTGTGAGTGAGTCACTGAGTGAGAGTAAGTTCTTGTGAGTGAGTTAGCGAGTGAGAGTGAGTTCTTGTGAGTGAGTCACTGAGTGAGAGTGAGTTCTTGTGAGTGAGTCAGCGAGTGAGAGTAAGTTCTTGTGAGTGAGTCAGCGAGTGAGAGAGTTCTTGTGAGTGAGAGTGAGTTCTTCTGAGTGAGTCAGCAACTGAGTGAGTCCTTGTGAGTGAGTCAGCGAGTGAGAGTGAGTCCTTGTGAGTGAGTCAGCGAGTGAGAGTGAGTCATTGTGAGCGAGTCAGTGAGTGAGATGGAGTTCTTGTGAGCGAGTCAGCGAGTGAGAGGGAGTTCTTGTGAGCGAGTCAGCGAGTGAGAGGGAGTTCTTGTGAGCGAGTCAGCGAATGAGAGTGAGTCCTTGTGAGTGAGTCAGCGAGTGAGAGCGAGTCATTGTGAGCGAGTGAGAGCGAGTCATTGTGAGCGAGTGAGTAGGCGAGTGAAAGCGAGTTATTGTGAGCGAGTGAGTGAGTGAGTGAGTGAGTCGGTGAGTGAGAGCGTGCCATTGTGAGCGAGTGAGTGAGTGAGTGAGTCGGCGTGTGAGAGCGAGTCATTGTGAGCGAGTGAGTGAGTGAGTGAGTCGGTAAGTGAGAGCGAGTAATTGTGAGCGAGTGAGTGAGTGAGTGAGTCGGCGAGTGAGAGCGAGTCATTGTGAGTGAGTCAGCGAATGAGTCGGCGAGTGAAAGCGAGTCATTGTGAGTTCGTGTGAGAGAGTGTGAGTGAGCAAGTGTACGTGCGTGAGTGAGCAAGTGTGCGTGCGTGAGTGAGCAAGTGTGTGTGTGTGTGTGCGAGCAAGTGTGCTGTGTGTGCGTGAGTGAGCAAGTGTGCGTGCGTGTGCGTGAGTGAGTGAGCAAGTGGCGTGTGCATGTGTGTGCGTGCATGTGCACGCACGATTTGGTGTAATTGTATGCAAGGGAGGAGAGAAAAATTGCCGGAAGAGGTGCGAATCCAAATAAGATAACGAACCGGCAAACTCAAGCGGGAACATTTCACGTTCGAGATGAGGAAAGAAGTCCTAGATGAAAAAAAAAGAAATTCCTGTAATTGGCGCGACAAGCAGAGCGTATCTTGCACTGCAAGCAATACATCGCCTCGCCATTGCCATTACTCGAAACAGCATAACTATTACATAGTACAAACCTAAGGATATCATAACAGCTACAGAAATCGGCAAATGTAAGCCTGGTCAGACGGTTCGAGTTCCGCTCCAAGTTGAGCCACTCGGCGATGAAATACGCAGACGTCAGGTGATTCGAACGTATCCGACGCTTGCTTTCAAGTCCCCGTCTTTCAAGTCTCCGTCTCTGAATTGGAACCGCACGTGGCATTATCTCGAGCCTGTCTGGTTCGCTTCAACCATTCCATTAAAGGAGCACCGAGGCTTGAACGGAAAGGCTCCTCGGAAAAAAAAAAGACGAAAAGGAAAACGAAACGTGTTCGCCGTTTCCTAATGCATACAAGCGATGCGGGAACTAGGGAACCGAGCCAGGAGACGCGAGCGGGCATAAATGTCGAAACGATAGAGGAGTGCCCCGGAGACGGAGGAATCCGAAATACAGGCCGGCTGGAGATCGAGCCGGGCATGGTGATTTTGCCTCGCTGATAGGTCGCAATGGTGGCGGCAGAGAACATCAAATTGCGATGCCGAGCGGACCGGGTAAACGCAGGTTGCATCTTTGTTTGTGTCTTTGTTTGTTCTCTGAAACAGAAAAAAGCGTGTCTCGAAAGAATAAGAAGAGGATCCCGTAAAGACGTGGAAGAAAATCCAGGGTTGTACGACTAGGGGATCGAAAAAAATAGAACCGAGAGGCATAAAATGCAAGGAACAAAAATGAAGTTCAGTAAAACCGAAAGTTGGGCGAGTTGGTGATAGTTCATGATTACAAATAAGCAGCGCACGACGTTTTACAAAAGAGAGACGATAGGGACACCGCTGCAGCGGTGTCCCTATCGTCTCTCTTTTGTAAAACGTCGTGCGCTGCTTATTTGTAATCAGGAACAAAAAGTATCTGTCGAAAGCGCTAAGGGACAAAAGTACCTAATAAAAGTACGGGATGCGATAGAGAATAGGAAAACGCAGGCGAGAAAGGCAAGTGGCTGCTTACGGAAAATGAGCAGGAAAGCGAACAAGGAGCAAGAATTGGGACAGATCGCGGGAAGAAAGAATGGGTCACAACTACTTTATTGCTTTCTTTTGCTTTTTGTTGTACGTCGGCATCCGTCGGTCACGCAGTCACACACTCACGCGGACGGTACAGTCTTCGATGTTCGTCCAAAGCTCCGGGACAGATCGGGCAAGCATCCAAGAATGGGCCGAGGCGCAACATATATCAGTAGACGACGCATTTCCATACGCAGCATAGCCGTATTGCTTTTCTCTCCCGTGCTTCTTTCTTCCAGTAAAAACAAGCGCTGGTGAGGAAGAAGATTTCAACCCCCGTCATCTCAACAGGGTGTTATAGTGGAACGAAAGAAAAGGGGACATGCGGCCTGAGGCACATCACAAAAGTGCACAGCGAAGAGGAAAACTGGCACGCGCTCCGACCCGATAGCCGGGGACTTTCGCAAGAGTGGGTGGAGACGTAATAAATTTTGCCTCCTCCGCCTTGCTGTCTTCGCCTTTCCTCTCTCATTTGTTGACACCGGCCTTTGATTCTTTCGTAAAAGCGTGCAGCACATCTCGTGAAACGTATACACCACTTTCTACCGAGACAATTGGAGTGCGAACACCCAATTCACGAAGCCCGATTTGTGGAGCTATGTGATATCGTACCAGACGCAATACAGTCAATATTCTATTGGACAAAGTTAAATCGGCATGTTCGCAAAATTGAGCATTGTATTTTTAAGGCGAAAATCAGATACTTCCTCAAATACAAAATTTGACTGTTGGCATCTCCCTTGTTATTTAACATAGTTATGAAAGGCTTATCGGAAAGGCTCAGCTCCCTGCCCAATGTAGGTCACTCGCTTTACGCGGACGATATTACGATTTGGTGCCCGGGAGGATCACTCGCAGAAGTAGAAAACGCGCTGCAATCAGCCCTAGACGAAACGGAGTCTTACCTAGAAGGCACAGGCCTCCAATTGTCCCCAACCAAATCGGAACTATTGCTGTACAGGCCGGCCAGGCAAGGCGTTAGAAGAGTTCCACATTTGGACCAAATTCCCATCGCCCTTTTTGCAAAAAATGGACAGCGCATACCACGAGTCGATTCAATTAGAATTCTGGGACTACTTATCGACGCGAGGGGATGTAACACCAAAACTATCATGCACATCACGGCCAAAACTGAAAACATGCTGAGACTCGTCGCCAGAGTATCAGGCCGCAGGAAAGGACTATGTGAAGACAACCTACTCCGGATTCATCACGCCTTCCTAATGAGCCATATTAACTATGTAGCTTCGGCCCTTAATTGGACCAAAACGGAAAAAAATAAGCTAAATACACTCATGCGAAAGAGCATCAAAAAAGTACTGGGATTGCCGGTAACCACTTGCTCTGAGAGATTAAGCGAACTCGGTATGCACAACGACATTGATGAAGTGATCGAAGCGCAGGTCACTGCCCAGGTGGTCAGGCTCTCGTCAACTAGGGCTGGGAAACGCATTCTAGACTCGGCTGGCATGGCCCCAACAATGGTTAATGAACGCAAATCGCCTTACCCAGGGAGGTTCGGGAGACCTTCGCGGTCAGCCCATTCCCTCGCAACATGCACCCACAATACAATGTAGGGAGGCGAAAAGCCCGTGCACGAGCAATATTACAAAGGTCGGCGATAATCGTGAATCGACTGTCTTTGTCGACGCCGCTCAGTATGGCCAGTCTTGCACATTCGCGCTGGCAGTCATTGACGGCAACGGAGAATTACGCTCCTCAGCCTCGGCTAGGTTAGCTACTAGTGCTATCGCGGAGCAGGTCGCCATAGCCCTCGCTATGACCGACCCCTCGCACACCAACATTTTTACAGACTCACGAGCGGCCATCAAAGCTTTTGAATCGGGTAACCTAGCGCGAGAGGCTGCCTCCATTTTGGAAAAAAGAACAAACCCTGGCACTCACTTGATCTCTTGGTTTCCCGCCCATATGGGTGCAGACGTTCATCGGACCATACCTAACCTCAACGAGCTTGCCCATGACCGTGCGCGAGATCTCACGCGCCGCGGCGGCATGGAGGCCTTATGGGGACAGGATGAAATCCAGTTTAACGATCCGCTTCTTACTTTTAACGAAATCACATCTCACTATCGGCTTAGTAGAAGGACCTATCCTCTTCCTCATCCGAAGTTAGATAGGCATCAGTCAGTCACACTTAGAATGCTCCAGACAGGCTCATTCCCCTCGCGGGGATTCCTGAGTCGTATCTCAACAGAAATTGATTCAAGTTGTCCGGACTGCAACGAAACTTACTGTTCTTTAGCGCACATGCTTTGGCAATGCCCCGCGTTACCTACTGGCCCTCTATCCAGTGAAGCCGACTGGGAAGAAGCCCTGCGGAGCTCATCGCTCCATACACAACTTCAGGCTATCCAGAGGGCCCAAGAAAGGGCGGAACATCATGGTGTCCCAGCCCCGACTTGGACGCGGCCAGCGGTTTCCGCGGGTCCCCGATAAGGGTTCACGCGAAAGCTCCTCAGGATCTAATAAAGTTCTTTGTCTGTCTGTCTGTCTGTCTGGCATGAGCACCCCGTGGTGCCGGGAACGAATTATGCAAAAAAAAGCCTCCCACGATGACGTCACAAATTACCAAATTATGTAGCACCACTGTGACGTCATCACATCGCATAGCAGCTTAATGAAAGGTGTTCATGGAGGCAATGCAAAACTAGGTAAGATACTTCCGATCTTGGAGGCCGTGCAAAATCACGTTAGGTGCAGAAAGTTTTCGAAGACTGGCGATGCGTGATCTATACATCGACTGAGAGATGAAAAATAAAATTTACACTAACAGTGGGTTGCTTAAGAAGCAACGAAGCTGGCTGACAATAAGGGGTTTAACGTAGCCTTCTTCGTTGTCTGATGGAAGGTCTTTCTTTGGCGTTATAAGAGTGGGGTCGAATTGCAGTCTTTCACAGACCATACATAAATGACCAAACTTCAGGGCCAGAAAACTAACTAGCGAACCTGGATGTGCCAACCCTGGTAAAAGCGCGTGTCTTCCGTCGCTCGTACTTGGCTCGCGCCACGCCAAGCGAACTCGGCGAGGCGGCTGCGTGGACTGTCTCTGTTGGTGGGCGTGTCTTGGCGGTGGCTGCTCGGCGATGCATGAGCGGCTAGGCTGGCAGTACCGAGCGTTTTCTTGCAGATGGCGGACGTTTCAGTTCGAGCTTTAGTAGCTTCGCTCTTTTAAAAAAGATGGCTTTTGACTTCGAGTCGTCTTAAGTGAATTTTTAAAAGAACTCTGAGTTCGTTTTATCCTTCGTGATCTTAAATTGTGACGCAGCCACATCAAAAATGTACTTGAACAATCCGTTTTTCGTTCAACGACGACTGCCCGTATGACAAGTTCGTGAAGGTGACCCAAACATGGAGCCTTCCATGTCCGGGTGGTGCATATTGTAGGACAGCCCCGCCGCGGTGGTCTAGTGGCTAAGGTACTCGGCTGCTCACCCGCAGGTCGCGGGATCGAATCCCGGCTGTGGCAGCTGCCTTTCCGATGGAGGCGGGAATGTTGTAGGCCCGTGTGCTCAGATTTGGGTGCACGTTAAAGCACCCCAGGTGGTCAAAATTTTGGAACGTTAAACCCCACATATCATCATATTATAGGGCAGCTATGCAACCACATCAAGCTTTGATAGGCCGCTGATATGCACAGACGAAGATAACGAAGGAATTGATGTTGCGAGCATGCCGAGTAAGAAGGATGAGGAGAACGAATGAACAATATATTCTAGCTGGGAGCTGGAATGGGGAAGTCGCGTGTGTAAGGCCGGTACCATCTATTGCATAAATTACGCAATAACTAGAACCACCACAGCAGTATTTCTGTAAAACACTTTGAGGGACAATAAATCACCACCGTCACTCTACATAAGAATGCTACTTACCATTGAGTCCTTTGTTGAATACCAAGGAGCAGCGTGCAGGCGGCGACTGCACGTTGCATACAAAAAAAATGGTTGTAATAAAAGCGGTCGGACGTTCTAGCGAGATAACGTTAGAACATAACCATTACACGACATAGTAAGTTAGACTTAACGTTAGACTTTAAGTTAGCATGATAGCTAGGCAGGAGTATATCTTTATAGAATGAATAGCGATGTGTTTCTTTACGCCAACCTAAAAGTAAGCATGCAGACCATCAGGTCGCTGTTCTGCGATAGCGGAATCGTTCGAGCTCATACGGCGCAAAAGCAACTGTATTTGAAAATACTGTGATGTAATGGTGAAGGCAACCTTTATTACGCCCAGAAGACACGATGAAGCGACCACGCCCAAGGCACAGAACTCTGACAAGCCAAGTCCCCACAGCAGATGAAGATGACGACCACTCATGATGATGAATAGGTGTAAAGAAAGTAGATGTGCTTAATAAATGCCTACACTAACTCCCCCCCCCCCCACGTGAAAGTGGTCATCCTGACCGCAGTTCTTTGCCGCAGTTTAAAGCGAAGATGAACGCCGTATGAAAGGCTTCATGCGGGATACGTGGACTATTTCTGCTGCCCTGTAGCGGCGGTCCGTCGGAAGAAGAACGGGTGCCACGCGATAATTCTCAGGAGACGTTTGCTCCAAGACAGTGTAGGAACCAATAGAACGTAACTGAAACTTCTCGCACAGTCCGGGAGTGCGAATGGGTGTAAGAAGGAGGACTTCGTCGCCAGGGCTGAAAGACACGGCACGATGAGAGGCATCATATTCAAGCTTGCGATCCTGTTGCTTGGCTTCAGTGTTGACGCGAGCCAGCTGGCGGCAATGAAGCATACGAGACACGTATTCTTCACTAATTGCCTAATGCTTAATGAATGCCTACAATACATATATATAGACTCAACGGGCACTGCTGCTTAGCACCGCGTCGGTAAGCATACGGTAAACAAAAAGTCGCTACAGTGAGAAGATCTCGGAAGCCAACGCTGAGCGAGCTGACTGTGAAAATGCGGCACTCAAAGAAACTCTAGGTTAAAGCGTAGTTCTGTGCACCGTTTTCTAATTATTGATAATTTCTCGGACCGTTTATTTGCCATTGGTGAACAATTTCTGATATGAAAGTCATATTTTATCGAAGCAACTTGTCAGCACATTTTCAGTTTTCTCCAGTTTTATTGAGCATTTTCTTCACAAAGTTGCGGAAAGAATACGCAAGAATAAGAGCAAAAAGCTGCTATGTTAGCAGCTTGACGAGGCTCCTACCCCTTTCCCCTTGCCATCACGAATCCACAGAGCACAAACAATGAAAAACCAATTGGACGTCAATTGTCAAACTTCAAGAAATTAGGAAATAAAAAGAAAAGGCATCAAACTACATCAGTTTATGTGATTAATGCACCAAAACACGTTAAACGTGCTTACATCTTGCAAATACGTCCAAATCTTGCAAAAGAGCTCCACGAGCGAGCCTAAATCGTGCTTTTGTGAGCATTTTGCTCAAGAATTGCAGAAAGTTCCGCAATGCAAAGTTAGGAAATTACGCGCACCAGGCACCCCATTCGATCGTGGCGCCCTGCTGGTGGCGTCATCACAAAAGCGACCACCGCTCTCCCATTGGTTTGCCGTGAAGACCGCACAATACCCCATTCTAGAGCACAATACTGACATACAGCACAACATGAACTTCACTCTTACGCGCTGGGTGTATTGTCGTTCTTAATGTTGCATTGACACCGCCTTGGAGACAGATACACCATGCACTGCAAGCTTTTATATATAGAGGCGCCGTATATGCGCGCATCAAGAAGTCGCTATCGTCGTTTTGTCTCTTCCATCATGCCTCAGCTCTTTCCTTTCAATCGCTATTATAAGGCACATATCGCGTTGCATCCGCCCAGAACTCAAACAGGCGCCTATGTAGCGAAGAAACGAGAAAGATACACTTGTTTGCGCGCGCGTAAAAAATAAAGCGCGCCGAAAGCTGTATAACATACACATAGCGCTACACAAGTCGGCTGGGTGCGACCCGACTTAATTCAGTGAGCGGCTAACCGTCATTGGACCCGGTGGGCAAAATAAGAGGGCGCCCACATCGGTCGCTCGGAGGTCGCCCGGCGTGTCGGGCGCGTTTTTTGGCGCTCACTCCGGCGAAGTGATAAACGAGCCGCCTCGCCCGGATATCAAAATAATGCACAGCGCATCGCTAGACGCTCTCAAGTCTTCCGCCCCTTCACCCGCCCCCTTCACCCGCCCCCTTCACCCTTTGAATCTTCCTCTTCATCTTTGTCGAGGCAGTGAATCAAAATGAGTTTTTCGTAACCCAGGCTACCGGAAGATGGAGAAGTAGCTTATTTATAACAGCTGCGTCTCGAGAAGAAAACAAAAGCGCGATAAAGAATATAAGACGGTCGTAAATAGTATTGATGTGAAATATAGTGCTCGGCGGAAGCCATGCTTGGTTTTTACTTGTTTCCTTGCCGTTCATGTGATTCCACTTTACAAATAGGTTCAGCAGTAGGAGTTTGCAGGCTTTTTTATTATTGTGGTGGGGGAAACGGGGAGTGGGGCGCGAAGTTTTACTGCAATATGCAGCGCCACAGGAACAATATGGAGGCGGTTTAATCATACGCGTCAAGATTTACATTATAGTTTAATTCAGAACATTGTGCCATGACTGGAGGTGAACGGCACAACTGATGTGCGGATTGATGAGCAGGAGAGGAAGAAATTAGCGGCAAGTGAGGTAGGAAAAGCCAGTTCGCTGATTGGCTGGCTGCCCAGAGCTGGGGAAAAGGGGGGGCACAGGAAATACGAAAGTATAAACGAGACGCTACAGAAAAAAAGCCACAGTCCCGCCGCAAGAGAGAAACAAAGTATCTGATAACAACAGATTAGAATGTGACACGATGAAGTGTAAGCAAGATAGGGGACATGACGGCGACGGCAGAAACAGGAAAGAGTGTCCACACAATTATTATAGCAACAAAGAGATGAAAAAAAAAGAGAAAAGGGGCAGATAATATGACACCGCGTAAAATTCCTCTGTCTTCAATTCTGTAGCTGTCTGTAAAAGCGCAGCAAAACTCAAAACGGGCAGCGCTCTAACGCAATGCTGTTCAACTCCTCATTTATTTTACTAGTTCATTTCGTATACAAGAGTACGGATACGTTAGTGCAGCAAGAACTGTAGTGACAGCGGCCCGCAGTCCGAAGTTATTTGATATAAAAAACTGATATTAGAAAAAAAAGCCTACGTTCCACTTGATTTTTGCGGGGTGACAGAACCACATTTCATTCACCCTGTGGCATCGGATGGAGTCCCGATGAAATGATCTGGAAGTTGCCACGTGGGAAGGCTCGCACACCGCTGTTGCTTGTCCTTTCGAACGTACTGTTGACATCGCTGAAATACCAAACGTAGTGCCTGACGCCTGACTTTATAGAACCAAAACGAGTGCTCGAGTCTCGAAGCGAGGTACTGCCGGCTGTTCTTTAAAAGATTCCATGTCCTTCGATCACGCCTTCTGTTCAAAGAAGAAAGAAGAGAGAGAGGGGAAGAAAGGAGAAAAACGGAAGGACAAGGGAGGTTAGTCCGAAAAAGGAATTTGTGGAACAACGGAGACGTTGAAGTTTTTCAGTCGCGCTTTCGCGGGTTGTTTGGTGAGCGGCCCGACAACCTACAAGGTTTTTGCGACATCCTTCCAATGATAATAGCAAACGTCCATCCAATCTTAAGATAGGGAACATCCGCACCCTGCGAGGCCAGGGACTCTCTACACGCCGGATCCATAAGTAAATGTTATTTCTCTCTCTCTCTCTCTCCAATGATGAGGATTTTTTGCAGTAGTCTAACAAGCATCAGTAGCCTACCGCACGTGCGAAATGAGGCCGCTCGCAAATGCACACGAGCAGGTACGAGGAAAAGAGAGAAGCCTTTCGTATGGAAGTCCAACCAGAGCAAGCCACACTTCAGGGGTGAAATAGTAACCAACACCTCTGTCGACCTGTGCAGTTGTAGTGATCGTTTTTTTCCTGCGAAGGCGTCATATACATAGAGGTTCAATAAAAAAACACATAGAAAATAAAGCCCAAACACATTAGTAATGTTGGTTTTGATACCACGCCACGATCGCTTCTAACGTTAGCCTTATCCAATTATAGCCTGCGCCCTGCGTCATCACTTTCACCCACAATAGTTCGGTAGAGCGCCCCTACGTGCTGATACGGTCGGCAGTGGTGTAGCGACTTTATTGCGTGAATTAAACAGTAAGCCATTCGATATCCGTGATTCCACCTATGCTTAAGTTGTCTCCAGCCATCTGTCTACGGGAATAACGCAAACGAGCACAGAAACGTGCTTGAAAAGTGTTGGTGGTCCCCTTGCAACGCCTTCTGACCATCACAACCCGATACCTTTTTTTACAGAGAGAGGGTGATTGTACGCTTGGAAGATTAGAAGGCACAATGATAATATACACAGTGTAGCAACAATATACCAACGTATACCGCACGGTGTAACCACATTCGCGATTAACATTAGTGTGGTCGAAAAGAATACAGTCTAACTAGCTAGCCTAAACGAGTTTTTTTTTTCTGAGTTCAAGAATAATCCACATCGGTTAATGGTAAACAATCTTCGCCTCGTGGTATTCACCACATTACAGAGTTCTTGCTATTCCTGAGCACAATATAAATCGAGCGGCATTTCAGAAGTACAAAGGCACCAATAAACACAAACAGGTTGTTCGTTGAAGCGTTGCTTATCGGAACATACGCGGTCATGATTAGCACACGAAGCTTGGAGAGGCAGCCGGCAGAATCAGAATCAGCACCTGTGCACGCCGATAAGCGCTAATGAGCGATTCGTGTATTCCGCGTTGATGACAAAAGCGAGAAGTTTTTTCCCTTTTTTTCGGCATCTCTAATTACTGCGACAGATGGCGTAATTATGTATCGCTATGTCAGAAAGAGCCGCGCTCTAATTTATTTCGATGAAAGAACACAGCTGCCGCTAGTATCAATAGCCCCACTAACTAACTACTGCAGAGTGCTGAGTTGCAATGAAAGTCTATTCAGAGTGATGGCGTTTGTTCGTTTTCGATTTTGTATTTATTTATTTGTTTATTTGTTTATTCATTTGTTTGTTTATTTATTTACCCATATATACATCTTAGTTTAGAATATTGCAAGAGATGGAGGTCATACGTCATACATCAAATGGAGGCGACAAGTACCGATAAACCGATTCGCAAACTTTCCTGGTAGAAAATTTCTCTATTGGATTGCTGAAAGGAAGAAGCTCCATATGAACACGTCAGTTTCAGTTTGAAATCATAAAAGATGATGTTTGCGACAGCTGCGAGTCCCGGAAGGATCAGTGAGCTCAACGCATTTGTGTCTTATAAACAACTGATTAGTGAAGAATTAATTAGAACACAGCCTGGTCCGTTGAGCGATACAGCACGTGTTCACGCTCAATGTGAGAAAGGTGGCCGAATCATCGCTCGAATTTTCCATCTTTGTCGTTCACAGTAGAGAATGTGGAGCATTCGAACAGTATTCAGCCACCACGGTATACTCTATTATTATACTCTGCTCGCCTGGTGGGCGTGGTGAGACGCTCTAGAACCCAGGGTGTTCGAAATTACCTGGAGAATCCTCTCTACGTAGTCGCATAGCCTGTGCCCTTTAGTACGCTAAAGTCCATCATCCACCAGCGAAAAATGTGAAAAAAAGTACTTTTGTTTTTTTAATAGCTACTTCTAAGGTTGAAGAAAAATGAAGTAGGACATCATTCGGATTATTATTCGGATCGTTGCACGGAAAGTTCAAGCCTACAGGCAAACACGTAGACCTGTCAGTACATCCGGAACGCCTTCTTCGCCGTCGAAGCACATGGTCAGACAGGTCAGTGGTTTAAAAATGTCGACTGCAGAAAGTAGCAAAGCCTTTAGACGGTTCAGTGACAGGCAGCGCGGATATAACTTCGGCGCAATTATGAGTGCCGCTGGACAGGACGTGATCGATTGACTCCTCGGTCCAAAAGCTGTCGCGTGTAAAGGTGTCCGCCACTACGATCCGACAATATAGCACGGCTTTGTGAGCAAAACACCCGCTTGAAGGTGGCATACAAACCTTGCATCAAAGCTGTAAACTTGTGATGAACGCTATTCGGGTTCTAAAGCACTTGACAAGGTGGTATACATCTATAGCTCGTATATCTACACGTTCCATGCTGAACATCACCCATGAATGCTAGGCGTGCTTAAGTGGTTTACTTCACTGTCGATACTTATCTCACTGACACACTGAACGATGCGAACGCATGATCCATCGCAAGGTTGTGCGAGTCGCGTCGAGCTCGCCGTCTGTCCTGAAAATGGTAAACAGCAAGTAATATCTCAATATACGCAGCTCACCGTCCCCTTCTTTTCAAATACCAGCTCAGCGGCAACGATAGAACCGCGCGACTTACCAAGCTCGGTGGTGACGTCATCGGGTAGCAGCGTGGTTGTGGCTGGTGGTGGTTCTGCGGTCGGCACGTCTTGGCATTCCGGACCGAGCCTGACGTCATCAATGGCCACGCCCCCCTCACCTAGTTGTCGGGTGCGCGCCGCAAAAACAAGCTGGGTAGACAAAAGGACATACATTGAAAGAGACAGAGATAAATGCTAAGTGACAGGCAGGGAGAGAGAGAGAGAGAGATAAAGATGCAAGGAAAGGCAGGGAGGTTAACCAGACGCACATCCGGTTTGCTACCCTGCACTGGGGAAGGGATAAAGGGGAGAAAAGTGATAGCAGAGAGATGAGAAGGTACACACAATCACGAGCACACTCGGGGAGCACACACAGTCTACAGGCGGTCGCTCAGGTTTGTTGACCTTAAGTAAAGTAGCAGTGCTTTAGTTGCTTTCTGCGCAACTGAGGCAGATGCCCAAGGTCCTAGTATCTTCTGCAGGACCTTGGGAGAAAATCCGAACAAGGTTTCCGGTTTGCTGCGCCGCACTGGGGAAGAAATAAAGGGGAAATACTAAGGTAAGAAAGTAAAAGAAGTACGAAAATGTAACAAGTATTGAAAAATGAAAAAAATCCGAGCTTCTGAGTAAGCAAAAGGCGGCGTCACCACCAGCCCCTTTCTTATGCATATTTTTCTCACTCCGCCTCCTAAAGCGGGAAGAGCACCTATCCTGGTATTGCCGGAAACTCCTACACTGACGAAGCAGAACTTATTTCGATTTGCGTTGTCAGATCAGCACGTATACTGCAGACCACGAGTAGCTCACGCCTCGCATCGCGTGACTTCGCATAAGCCTTCTCTTCAACGGTCAACTGCGCCGTAGCCTACGGCTGAGCCATCGTGTGGCGAGTTTCATTTGCGCGAGAACAGTCGATGAAGTAGACCCGAGGCACGCAACGCGACAGCGCAACAGGCGATCTCGCCGATGTTACGACGGTACGGCACGGCAGCGCTAACAACAGGAAGCTGTACTTTCCACGTTTTCACGGTAAAGGTGCTTATTACAACGCCTCTGAAGCTGCAATCTGCTAGTGCGTGTAACTGGACGTGCGACACGCACCCTAGGAAACCTCAGGCGAACAGTGGTCGTTCATGTATAATGCATAAATATTTTCCCCGATACTTTTACACTCTGGTGCAAATATTGTTGAATTTCGCTCATTGTCTTTCATAGGTTACTATAAACCCATAATGCGAGTGCCTTAAGCCCGTGTGAAGTCTTTGCCAATAGTCAAAGTCTAGCAGTAATATCTAGTATTGTCATATGTCACTTCATACACTTCATACACAAAAGCGCTCCTTAGCAACGAGTATAACGCTCAGGCAAATGCAGCATTTTCACGCTGGCTAAGATTCCAAAACTTGCAGCTTTGTAGACGAAGGTGTCATGGTTTTTCCGAGTTAATTTTATGTGAAAGCTCGAGCACCCACTAACTAAAATATGGAATGGTGGATGCCCAAGTTTTCCCTCCAAGTTAAGAATAAAGGTTTGCCTGTAATTGCTCGTTTAGTGATAATACAATTACTGTGACTTTATGGAGGGGGGAGGGGGAGGTGTGGTCAAGCTCTTGACACTGTGAGGGAGATTCCTGTTGATTTCCCGGTGAAATCCGGTTTGATTAAGTACGGCACCTGCCATAATTTTATACAGTCTATCATTTTCGCCACTGAAGGGCCACTTTTACCAGAGAGGCCAGGAATATTTCGTGACGCATATTGCTGGTCTCGCAGAGAAACAACTTGCATTTTTCTGATTTATGTGCCGTCGATACTATTGATGATAGTGTATTGTGTGCCCTCTAAGGAGGACATTGTACGCTCTTTAAAAAATGCACTAAAGAAAATAAGGGACGATAAATTAATTAATACATTCCTCATTGATTGCAGTCTGTGTATATGGGTCGAGTGTTTCCGGAGGTTCCCCTGTCAGTTTGTACCTGCTGCAGTAAGCTAACCCTCCAACTCAACTGAACAATTGATTAACTTGTCTTGGCTTGAGATAGTTCAACAAGCAATAAATAGATAAGTAGGCCGCGGCAAGCTAATTGGACATCCAGTTTATAACCTGCTCACAAGCAGGTGGGCATCATACCAAACTTTCCCAATTCGTTCTAAATATTCAAGGCTAAAAACCTCCGGAACAATGCGACCCTGAGTACTTAACACCAATACCCTTTCCAGTGCTAGTCACTACAGGCAGAGCCCATATATACCCCGCTTACCTGGAAATACTCGGAGGTCCCTGGCAATTCGACGTTGGCCCAGCCGCCTTTGCGTGGTCCGTACGAGCTCCACAGAGGCGTCTGGTTTGTCGAATTCCACAGCAGCAATTGTAGCGTGCCTGCAGACGGCAGCGAATGATAACAAAAAGTTTATGAGTGAGACAAACAACTTTATTGGCGATCCGGCATAAAGGGGGAAGGGGTTCGGGAATAAATGTCAGTTCACTCATGATGTACAGCACTCACGGACTGAAGCGTGAAAATTTAGCTAAAAAATGCAAGTTTTTACGTAATTATTGCCAACGTATTTAAGGAGCAAGAACCTGGAGAATTACAAAGAGAGTACAACTTATGTTGGGGATGACGCAGCGAGCAATGGAAAGGAAAATGACAGGTGTAACCATAAGAGATAAGAAAAGAGCAGAGTGGGTCAGGAAACAAACGGGTGTTAAGGACACTGTAGTCGAAATCAAGAAGAAATGATCATGGGCAGGACACGAGCGTGACGGCAAGTTAACCGCTGATTATTAAGAATCACAGACTGGATTCTAAGACAAGGCAAGCAAGTGAAGGGGAGACAGGGGGTTAGGTGGTCAAATGAGAGTAGGAAGTTTGCGGGTATAAAGGGGCAGCAGCAAGCACAAGACCGACTTGACTGGCGGAGCACGGGAGAGGCCTTTGTGCTGCGGGCGTAGTCATGATGATGATAATGATAATGATGATAATAATGATGATAATGATGATAATGATAATGTTGATAATGATGATAATAATGATAATGATGATAATGATTATAGTGATAATAATGATAATAATGATGTTGTTGATGATGATTATGATGATGATGATCACGGCGATGATGATGAATGCACGTACACGTCTCTAGCGTCTACAGCTCGTGCCATATCGATGTCATATTTTCCGTACACTTTCATCGGAGCGAGAATTAGCTTTAGTAGTCAAATTTTCAGCGACGTGACACGGTTATCGTGAGCGACTGCTCGTAGCGGTGAGTATAATAAAAAGGTATGTTGCGTTTCGATCCATTAGTACTGTACTGGTAGGATAGTTTGCTCGGACACCCGCCATGGTGGTCTGGCGGTGGCGGTGCCCGAACAGTGACCCGAAGGTGGCGACATCGATTCATGGCGGTGGCTGCCACTATTAAGTAGAGGCGAAATGTTAGAAGCACCCACACCTCTATCCTGCCGCTTATCAAGCTTATATGGCACTTTTGTAGCGTAAGCTACACTAACGACAGGACGAAGACGTGGATACAACGAACACTTACTGGACACAATAAACATTTGTTGTGCCCGCCACTTCGTGCTGTAGTTTTGCGCTGCTTCGAATAATATGGAGCCTTATACCAACTAGCCCAGCTGTCGGCCTTGATGCAACACATTTACCCTGCTCTTAAGATCCTATTTCTGCCAACTTCAACGCAGCCAGTGATTCAGTGATCGACCTGTATATATATACGGTATCGAACGCTCGGTGGCTCTCGTGTGTCCCGACGTTAATCGAGAACGATTGCGACGGACGCGATCGGAGCTGGCGGGCAACGGTGAGCCACGATGCGAACGGCACGAATCGTGCTCGTCATTGACGTTTATTTTTTTTTAGTTTTTTCGGTGTAAGTCTCTCGCGCTTGGTGGCGTCGCTTACCTTTGCTAGATTACAGCTTCACCCATATTCCGAGGTCCATTAGGAAAGCCCGCAAGTTAAAGCTACAAAAAGTGTATCGACGAAGAGATGTCCCCTCTTGATGGGTTCGAGCCGCATACTATAAGCTGTCTTTTATCAGTATTCTCCTTCACTTAAATGTAGCCGGTGCACGTGTATATAAACTTCGTTTGAAGAAGCACCACTCAGATTCTATTCATCGGACGAAATCTTCCTACGACTTCGCGGTCGACGAAAGAGTATGTTTCGGTTTGTGTCTAAGGAAAGAAAATGGTTTTAAAGGGGCTCATATAGAAGACTGGGCGTGCAAAGGTGAATACGTGCATGGAGTCCAGATAGCGCAGACGTCTTGACTCATGGCTCTGATCTCTGTTGCTCTAAATTGTGTGCAACGTGCATATGACGTCGTGGTTTTAACGAACAAGACTGTGAACTTAACACCATTCATTGTTGCTTTTTCAACCTAGACCAACCAACTCAAATATTTGACACACGTTTTTCGTAGACCGCAAAGGACTGATCCCTAACATATCCGCCGTCTCCTCGTTGCGTCGAGTCAGCACGCCGACTCGTTCAATGGCTATGGAGGAAGGGTCCGCATTGAATGAAGAGGCTTTATGTATCTATACGCCTTTTCTCGTGCACGCCGGAGCGTTGGCCACAGCAAAGCAGCCGCACCGGCGATCCCGCAGATCAAAGGACCGACTTTGTCGAGTGGCTCTAATGCTGCTCGGTTCGAATACCCAAAGCATTAGGAAATTTCGTTCGAGAACAAATACAAACACGAGAAGTTTGATATGCGCGTGTATTAAGATACGCAACCCACCATTACCACGTTAATGCGTTCATTCAGAAAGACTATCGCGTGCGTCACGGTGACTTAGTATACATACCCCTTTGCCAAGTAACATTTTGAAGATTCGAACCTTGGTTCGGACAACCTTAATGTAAAAGGCTAGCAGAAAAATAGTAATAAGTTGCTCAACAGGCACAAGTTAAAAAGAGCACCATATGATGAAAACTGTCGTCGATGCTTTGACAATCCATCACTTCATGCTCATCATGCTTTCATTTACCGCACTGAACTCAGCCCAAGCCAGTCGTTTGATGAGCCAGCATGACGTCGAGTTTCAATTGCCAAAACTACGATATCATTACGAGGGACATCGTAGCAGTGGTCACTGGAAGTTGCGAACACTTGGCATTCTTAAACAGGCAATGACATCGCACAGTACACGGCAGTTCTAGCCTCCTTCGAAACCAGACCGCTGCGAAAGGATGGAGCACATGCAATTTTGATCGATAGCTTGGTCGACGAAGTTGCCAAGCATTGTTATGTCGTCTAAGCCAGGTTAAACTTAGCTTATTGCGCAGATTATTATTATCAATGTAATTATTAAAATTAATAATAATAATAATAATAATAATAATAATAATAATAATAATAACAATAATAATAATAATAATAATAAAGAAAGATATTGAGGTAACATCAATATCTGTGAAACTCAGCCTGACCACTTAATGCCGGCAAATAGATCAATAACCAATGACGCCAGAATGACCTTCAAAGCATTATGAGATGCAAAAAGTGGTTCAAAAAGAGCAGACCACGAAACGAATGAAGCAGCTCATGAAAAAAACTCAATTAAAATATTTTTTTCAGGTATTCTTAAGCGTAAATAGCAATAAACCAATCTATCCAAATAAAGGACATGAGCTCAAGTATCAAAACATTTAGTTTAGCAAAGTTGTCTTCGCAACATTGTCGTGCCTCAACATTGTCGTCCCTCAACATGGTCATTTCATCTCAGTTAGCCTATCCCACCACGTTGGTTAAGTTAGTTCGAATTAAGAGACGCGAGTCAGTTATTTCAGCTAAATCACCCATCATCAATGTAAATAGTCGACCCGTGCAGTAAACGAAGCCATTCGGTTAAACGTGGTTAGTCGGTCGTTTCATTTTGCAAAAATCAGGGGCATAGCTCAGTCTACAGAGTACGTTAATTTACATAGCTCAGTCTACAGCGTACGTTAATTTACATAGGTCACATATGCTACAGTTAGCCAGTTTTGCTGAGCCCAGTCAAGCATTCCTCTCACTTGGAGGTCCGTTGCCGGTTCTCCACAGACAAGAAGTATATATTAGTGAATTGTTAAATTTAAGCCACAAGTCAGCCAGTTCATTTAACTTTGTAAACTATTCAGTCCGAAAAGTGCGTCCCTGCTGCACACAAAGGCGTCCTTTCCCACCCCTTTCCACTTAGCGCAAGGCGTACGGCGCATTAAGCCCGTCGCAATCGTGCCTTGACTTTCTCTGATCTCACCTTCTGAAGTTCTGATGTACGAATCTTCTTAAAGTTCGGCAGTGCGGCCGGCATTTCGTTACCTTCCACAAAAACCACGAACCAGTTAGATCCCTGCACAGCTTTTTTTTCCCCGCGCTTTGTCTTACAATTCGATCGAAGCCGCTATCGCATTCTCCGAACCGCTATTTCGATTCCTTTTCTGCGGAACCAAGGCCAAAGTTGTTGCAAGTAAAGGCTTGCCGCCGTTATAAAACAATTGGCCCTGGCCAGGAATGCATGAAATGTGCCGCAAATTGTGCCGCCTTTGCATTCCAACGAGTAGGTTCTCCCCTCCTTAAATGGTTCATTTCGCCTAATTCCGCGATTCACCTCCTTACGCGAAACGTGCTGCTTGAGGCACCGAACTCTCGCACTTTTTTTTTTACAAATACTGCTGGCCAGAGGCCAAAGCAGGAGGGGCAAGATAATACAGTTATCATACCCATTTCAAAAGAACATCAACAATAAAGAGAGTAAAAAGTGGAAAGCGTGACATATTTATACAAAAGCAACAAAAGGAAAGAGTGGGGAGGGAAAAGAGTAAATAGTTGGAATAGTTAGAAAAACAACTTCAATTTTCAGCGTAAATAAGATCGGGAGAGTGTAAGCTGCTTGCAGGCAAACCGTTCCGCTCTTCAATGGTACGAGGAAAGAGGGAAAACTTAAACAAGTTAGTACGAGCAAAATATGGTGTTAAAGAAAGTGCGTGTGAATGCCGAGTCTGGCGTGTTCTAGGATAAGCGGCTCGAACGGTGCCTCGTGGACGAGGCCCATGAAAGCGTTCGCTCTTCCACACCTTCCCCACTTAGAGCTAAAATTTGCAGGTGCTCGCCTCGTACAAAACACAGAGGGCGTGCAGGTCGGCGCTTTTCGAAACACCGCGCGCCGTCCGCGTAATGGGCGCACCAAATCGCTTTCAGACGCTTAATACCGTTCACGAAAAACTTTTTTCTCTCTCTTCCGCGAAGGAACTACAGCCCCGTCTTTACAACAGTGCACCAAGGTTGCCCGCACGCGACCTTAGCCTTTAGCGCAGTGATGACGTCAAGGGCGGTTTCTGTATCCCACTTTCGTAATTGCGAGCCATCCGTAGCAAAGTTCACGCGTTGCCAACACTAGGAGCTGGCGCCCTCGCTTCGCAATTTGGAGTTGCACAATTTTCAAATGGGTGTGAGAATTCCTTTAAGTACACGTTGAAGCGGGTGCAGTTTCCACAAGTTTCGATTTTCAGCTTTATTTAGAGATATTGAGCGACACAGTCTCGATCACATTTCAGAGAAACGTTGCGCCATTTTGTGTTTACATGCCCAATGAAGGACGTCAATTTCGGCAAGGCATTACGAGACTAAATGAGAAAACAGAACACGATGAAAACTATTGCTGACAAACTGACAGGTTTGAGCCGACTGAAAGTAACGTGTAATAGGGAGATGACCGTTCTCTAGAAACTATATTTTACGTGATGAAATGCGCATCTTCATCGACCACTAACTCTCATACAGCGGAAATCTTTAAAGGGTCACTAAAGGCAAAGGAACATTTATGTCAGAGTGAAAGCTCAATGTATGACAACGTCTGAAACGGCAATATTATCAACTGCGGTAACTTACTTCACAAGAAATTAAGCTATATCTACCCCACGACATGCACCGCGAGTGCGACATGTGCGAAATGGTCGCTAAAGTGTCCGACTACAATTAATCACTATTAATCAAACTAACTGTAATAAAAACAAAGTTTTCTTGCACCAAAACCTGTAATAAAATAATGCTACTTCGTTTCTGTTTGATTTATAAAAAAAGGAACAGCCTGGCGTTAAAATAGGGAACGGTGCGATGGTTCAAAAGGTCAGTTTTTGGCTGGTTGCGCTGGAGAGGTGGTGCCCTATCGCGGGGCCTAGTTCAACCAAGCAAGCCGAATTATGGCCTCCTAAATAACTCAAAATTTTGCGTAAGTCATTGTTGCTACTGTGAGTCCCGCTACTTTCGCTATGCTGCTACTGGTGTCAGCGGCCATGTAGTGAAGGCGGGCAACGTTGGGCTCGGGAACAGTGACGTCTTAAAGTCCGCTTTCAGGCGCGGGTGATTTGAAGTGCGCTAACGCGAGGCGGACTGTTCAAACGTGATTTTATTTCAAAATGTGCCATCATCGACGCAATAATAGCCCTATGAGGTTCTGAACCACTTTTTCCACAAACAACGTCGACTTAACATTTGCCTTTAGTGTCCCTTTAAGCTTGATCTTGGTTCAGGTGTTATTTTATCACCTAAATTTGCTGGAATGGGTATATGCACCACAGCAATTAGAGCAAGCCCCACTACCGAGTACAGAAAGTGCGAGGAAAGCAGGGACCCTAGAGGGACAAAGTGAAATAGAGTTATAGAGAGCGGTGGGGAAGGAGGTTGGAGCATAGGAGTGGGAGAGAGTAAACCCTATAGCTAGGAGCACTGAGGCATGGATTCTAAAGGAGGGAAGTGAGCATTGAGTGCAATGTACGTTTGGTGAACTAGAAAAGATAAGGGAACGAATAAGGGGAGGGCGATTCCTCGGGGAGGGAAATAAGAGGAGAGAAATAAGGGGAGGGGAATTCCTCGGCGAGGTGGGATTCAGACCTGGGTACCCATGTGTGATGTTTGGTGCTCGAGAGAAAACATTGCAACAGAAGGTGACAAAAGCACTGTTGAAATTCCTACGCGACACGGGCTTGAACAAGTGGCTGTAACAGCAATGTCACACACCACGAAAGACAAGACTGGACTATGACTAAGTGTGCGCGCGTGTGCTGCCAAATGTGCTGTGTTTATCTCTCTTCCCTCTCTCCTCTCTATCTTTCTCCCCCATTCCATTCCCATGCGCAGGGTGGCAAACCGGCTGCCTATAGGCTGGTTAACCTCCCTGCTGTTCTTTTCCTCCTATTTTCCTTTTCTTCCTTGGTGCACGTTTGAAGCGTGCGCCGTTGAAGTTGAAGAAACGAAGACGACGACGCCAAAGTAATGTCGAGCATGAGACCGTGCTACGCAAGCTATCAAGTACAAGTGGCCCAATCAGGAGCTACCACAAAGATTTCAGGGGCCAATCGCTTGTTGACGCGGGAACCCACAAAGCCCCAATAGGAAGACGATGAGTCGACCCCAGGAGTGCCACCACGGTCGGTAAGGGGGATCTTGGTCCGTTCGGGCAGAAACAGGGTGGATGCAGTTCGTCAGGGTCACGGTTGTGGTTTGCCCTTAATATTTGGCAGGGATAAAGAGTTGGAGCGGCCTTCTTCGTTTGACCTCAAGCTTCGTACGGTCCACGGAGCCAGCGGGAAGCCACCGTAGCCGCCAGGTCCACTGTCGGGCGTTAGCCCGATAGCTTGGCTGTGGTCGCTGGTCCGTGTTTCTGAGGAGAAGCTTGCCTGGCTTCATCAGCCCTGTCTTCGGCACCTACCTGCTGCGTTGGTACACGCACCTGAGTGTCACCGTCCTCCTCGCCGAGTTCATTCGACAACGGCATCCCCTTGCTCGTGTCTTCTTTTTGTGGACGTATACAAATGCATACACTGGTATACCAAGAGAGCGAGAAAGGAGAGTGAGAGTTAAAAGGTGCAATGTGGGTGTGAGGAGGAGGAGAGGAAGGTCACCAACTACGCTTTATCCACAGTCCTCGCACAAGCAGTTTGCAGTTGTCCCCAGTCGCGTTTTTTTTTTTTTCCACCGTCCATCATCGACTGTGCGGATTGAAAAACATCCGTGTGAAAAAAAAACTCAAACTAAATGTCGGTTAATTAATGCCGGTAAGCCATTTGCTTAACACACTACTA
This sequence comes from Rhipicephalus annulatus, assembly GCA_013436015.1. Lineage (NCBI taxonomy): Eukaryota > Metazoa > Arthropoda > Arachnida > Ixodida > Ixodidae > Rhipicephalus > Rhipicephalus annulatus. The sequence continues at coordinate 103,326 of WOVY01005282.1, read as the reverse complement.
CGCGTGACCATTCATTATTGCATGACCATTAGCCTGTCTTCTTTCAGATCAGTGAAAATTTCAGCAACCTTTCATTTAGTTGTCTAAGGAAACCATTAGGTGAAGGAAACGTGCATTTTTCGTTTATGCAGTTACTACTTAGCTCGGCATGTTCGGGAATACAGCTGTTGCCCATTATAAACGAAGAGCAACTGTTAATAGCAGACTACGTTAGTAACACCTAATGCGGGAGTAGACAGCCGACGAGGGAGCCGCTTGGGCCACTTATTCTGAATCTCTGAACTTCAGCAGAACTTGCGTTATGTAGTCTAGACATTACGGAAACTATAACTATTAAACTGCTCTGATCAAATAAACCGACCTAGTCTGCACTCCCAGACACGCCACGGCGGCGCGAAAGTTTGCTGCCGTCGTACGACTGCCACGAAACTATCCAAAGACGTAATTAAGCTGCAGTGTAATCACGCAAACCACGAAGCGCGCCTTATCGCAGTGAAGTGCTGGCTAATTAGAAACGCCCGCGTCGCAGCCACCTGAATCTGAATTCGCGCGAGTGTTCGTCCACCTCGGCTTCGGCGCGTCCTTGACGCTACACCTGGAGAAGGTTGCTGACCGAAACGCTTAAGAAATACTGTTTTCTGCGAAACAGCGTAAGCACAGTCGCAATATTTTACCGTGCATGGTTTTCATGCTTGTGCAATCTTTTGCTTCAGTTCTTTCCGCGTTTTTTGTCATTTATCGCATTGTCAGGACAACAAGCAAAGGTTGCCTCTTCCCAATAAGGTTTATTACAGTACAATGATACATACGAGCTGCTTGAATTAAGTGCTGTTAAAAATATTGTACTGCATGACGTCTCTGAACAAGTGTTAGGCACGACAAAATTATTTTTGCTTTCCTTAACAACGTTACCTTGCGGCACATGCGAGGACAGAAGCTATGCGTCAAGTTTTATGGTTCACAGGAGTATGATCAGATGTTAGCCCTTTGGTGCCTTCTGGAATGCCTTATTGGCGATGTTGACTGTGGGCCATGTGTTAAGACACAAAAAAAGAAAAAAAAGCGGAAACAAAGAAAGAAAAAGAAAGGAACAAACAAACAAAATAAAAAGAAAGAAAGAAACAAAGATAAACAGAAAGAAAGAAAAAAGAAAGAAAGAGAGAAACAGAAAGAAAGAAAAAAGAAAGAAAGAGAGAGACAGAAAGAAAGAAAGAAAGAGAGAGACAGAAAGAAAGAAAGAAAGAAAGACTCACTAACACAGAACTAGCGTACCATGCCAAAGCCTACAAAGATAACGTTAAAAAAGTGGCGTAAGCGCTTGTTCAACGGAAGTAGTCCATCACGATACCCATTATCTACCTGCTGCAAAAATATGACAGCCACGTCAGCAGGGCACGAGTCATCCATCTTACTCAGCATACAAGTGCAGAGATTTCCCTGGGACGCTTATGCGGAGCTGCGCTCCGAACGCTTTGCATGCGCCAAAATCAGCGGTGCAGAAAATGTCGCGCTCATGAACAGCAGTCGCCACGCGAATATAGCATGAAACTTCCTATAAATATGCCCCCCGGAAACTTTATTGATCTTATCGTTAATCTGTAGTGCACCAAGAATTTTTTTTCGAGGCAATGACGGTGGGTAGGGGGGATAAGCGTTTTAATTACAACAAACTTTATCTACGTCAGTGCGTGAATCTGTATGTGTGTATCTACGTGCGCAGCAATACGTGCAAAAAATGAAATATTTTGGGAGAGTGTCTTGAACCCCCCTCTACCACCTACGCCTGTGTCGTTACGGGTGCATTCCTGGTATACCACCAGGAAGTGCAACCAGCTGTTGCACTTCCTGGTGGACTTCCGGACGCTTTTTGCCAAAGTCACCACATCGTTCACAGCCTCAACATGCTTCCGTGTGGCCTTCAGAACAAAACCAGAGGGCCTGTATTTCTGGTTCATTAACATTTTTGTGTAAATAACTAAAAGAATCCGGAGAAGTAAAATTTCGAGCAATAATATCAGCCGACAATCTCCCGGGAACCTTGTTCACACCATTCCAGACAGTCCAGCAGTGATGAATTTTTAAAGTATGGCTCAAAAATCAACTGCAGAGCCTCGAGTATTTTCGTTCGAGGAAGATATTTTTCTATTTTCTCAAAGAACGTGACTAAGTGGTTTATCATTCCGAAACCACGGTATGATTATGAAGGACACCGCAATGAATTGCTCCGGAAATTTCAACTATCTCTAGTTCTTTACACGTGCCCCCGAACAATAAATCTAAGCACACGAGCTTCGAGCATTTCCGAATTCGTCGAACATAAGTTGCTCGAGCCTTTCAAAAATGAGAGTTTTGTAGGATTACGTGTGCCTATTCACTGCCCATCGCATGATGAGTGCCGACAGAGCCTGACGGGACCCGCACGCACCTCTACTACTCTGGCCGCTTCTAACAAGAGGAACAAGTAATTAGCGCAAGAATGGGGCCGGGCCCGCTGGTTTATCATGCAAAGCGTATGCGGCGAGACACGCTTTGACGAGTTAGCTCGCCATGGCCTCACGCAGAGCTCGCCCTTCGCCACTGCACTGAAACAGTTTCATTGAACTCGTGGAGGCTGCTTAGGGCCGCAAAAGAAGGAGGCGAGCACGTGCCTCTAGACAGGCCGTGCAAAAAGAAAAGTTTCGTGTCTGTCTCAACCGTATTACTAGCGAAAGATTAGTGCAGCAAATTGTGCCTATATTTGAAGTGTGATAGCTCATAATTTGTTTGAATTCTTGTAATTCGTTACGGTAAGAAAATCACTGAGGTAAATTGGTGGGACACTTGTGAGCCCGAATGTACAGTATTTACGCTGTGACGGGATTCTTGCGATAACAGGAACTACTAAAAACAACACAGTCGGAACATCACCACCCCCACCCCTTGTCCCAGTATTGTATGCAGATTTTTTTGGGGGGGCAGGGGGGGGGGGCACGCCATAGGAGTGTCACTCTATGGCTACGTCCCGATGACCACCCACCGTAAATTGAGTGGCTGGAGCAGCACCTGGCACCAACATGCGCGATTCCGCAGTGATGCAGAATGTATGTGTGAATTTTTAAAGACTACTGTCTTTCTTATCGATTTTAGACTCAAACATTTTGTTCTGTCTGTTCATATGTCTGTTTTTTTTTGTATTTGTCGAATCTTTTTTTCTCCCATGAGTTTCTCACTGTTTCAAGATTTGCCAGAATTTCGCATCACTATATTGACTGATCCCACGTGTGCCTCCAAGAAAAGGTCGATAGTCGCAACAAAAGGCCCTGAAAGTCAGATGTCTTTAGGGGCGAAGCTCCGAAGTGGCACCCGTTCGTCCCTCGTAGTCGTAGTAGTAGTCGTAGTGTGAACCAGTCTTACATTTTGACCTCCAAGGCGGTGCCAGTGAGATATTTCTTCTGTGCGTCGTTGAACAATAAAAAATTCGCAGCGTCCGCGTTAAGTAAAAGCCGAATTATCCTGTCTCTCGTTCCCCCTTAGCAGCCATTGGCATGTACATTGAGCACTATCTGACAAAAAAGGGTTGCTACGTTATACTCGCTGAGCATAAACTCCTTGGTTTTAGAAAGATTTAGCGAGCGTTAAATCGCAGTGCCATGAATACAGTGAACTAGTATATTCCATGAACTCGAGGTGGTTGAAAGGTTGGAAGTAGATACGAAGCGCAAGCCGTAAGAAAGTAAAAGCCGAATTCTCCTGTCTCTCATTACACATTAGCAGCCATTGGCATGTACATTGAGAACTGATTGACATCTGGGGTTTAACGTCACAAAACCACTATATGATTATGAGAGACGCCGTAGTGGAGGGCTCCGGAAATTTAGACCACCTGGGGTTCTTTAACGTGCACCCAAATCTGAGCACACGGGCCTACGACATTTCCGCCTCCATCGGAAATGCAGCCGCCGCAGCCGGGATTCGAACCCGCGCCCTGCGGGTCAGCAGCCGAGTACCTTAGCCACTAGACCACCACGGCGGGGCTGTACATTGAGAACTATCTGACAAGAAAGGGTTGCTACGTTACACTCACTGGGCGTAACCTCCTTGGTTTGAGACAGGTTTAGCGAGCGTTGGGCCGCAGTGCCATGAATACAATGAACTGGTATATACCATGAATGAGCTCGAGGTGGTTGAAGGTGGGAAGTAGATACGAAACGCAAGCCGTAAGAAGTGTGCGAGTGCCACCTCTCCTTTAGTCCTTGGAATGTCCGCTGGATGGCCGTGCTTCTATATGGGGAATATATGATGAAAAGTTGCGAGATGGTGGTACTTGGAGTGTTGAATAGATGGACGAACGGACACACAGACAGATGCATGGACGGACGCACGGATGGCTGCACAGACAGGTGGACGCATGGACGGACGCAGGGGCGGATGCATGGACGAACGCAGAGACGCACAAACAGACGCACGCACGGATGGGCAGATGGACGCACGGACGGTCACAGACGGACGCATGGACGGACGGAAGCAAGAACGAATGGACGCACGGACACCGCAGCTTAGGAAACAGTTTTCTCTTACCATAATGCAGTATCTTTTTCCTCCACATCACATAAAGTACCAAGGGTTCCACTTTAATTATTAAATTGAGTAAATGAACAAAACTGGTTCGAGTGCTTCTTACAAGAATGTGCTCTCAGTATTTTTCAACACCCGTCAGTGCTTCTACTGCTCACTATAGGGGAGACGACGGGTATTCTGCTTACTAACGGAAAGACCTAGTAAATCTCATCGTTGTTTTGGGACGAAAGCAATCAACAGATTCATTGTTAAACGGCTCCTTAACGCTAACCAAGTGTATATAACCCTTGAACCGCAGACCGTGTTTAATCCAAAGTACCAGTTGCGTGTCATTGGCTGAAGTCAGCAGATCGTACACAGTCGTCATAGGGAACACCTTCACGCCAGAATAGCCAGCGCGCCCACGTGTTTTCGCGGCGAACGCGTTGACTGCGGCGCAAAATACACAGACACACGTATATGGCAGGCAACCGGCAAAGCGAGGTATCTCGTGTTTACCGCCGTTGCATATCGAAGCGATAAAGTGCAAACTTTCTTCGGACCCTCTGTTGAGGCTCGTGTTTTCCTTCCGACGTATAATACAGTTCGTGTAAACACCCCAGTGCCGGTCTTAAGCCTAAGCCTTCACGAGAGTTGCTGTCACAAACATGCGCTCTCGGTGGCGTAGCGATCCGTCGATCGGGGAGTGCAACTCCACCAGGCCCAGTCGTCCTAAACGAAACACCGCAAACACCACAAAAGCACGGCGGTGGTTGAAAGCTACCGCCAAATTGGTGGCTGCACAAGCGACCGGAATCATCGGGGCTACGATATGTAAAATAAACTACATAAAAGAAATGGACGCAGTCGTGATCAAAGCTGATTATCGCGAAAACGCCCTGCACGGTTTATGTCATTCGAGCATGCCGCAGCACTCCACTTCTATCTTTCGTTCGACAAACTCTCAGATTTTTTTTTTTCCTTCATCGCTTTCGTTTTGAATGTTTTATTTAGTACTGTTTATGTTCGCCTAGCGCGCACACTTCTCGAGGGTATACGTACAACACTCCAAATGCCAGAAGAACGTGGAGAGAGTTTAAAAAAAAAGTATATATATCACAGAGGCACAGTATACTTCGTCCAACGATGTCGTAACCGGATCGCTCACGAGTCTGTTGCCGGCTCTTTGCCATTTTTTTGCCATTTCCCTTTTTTTTTTGCGGCGCGGAGTGTATTCTTGCCAAGAGAGCACTGGTAGATCGCCGTCACTCGTACACTACACTTACGTTCAATCATGGCAGTTCGGAGTGGGATCGGTTAGGGGTAAAGGGGGTGAGGGTGTGACGGAAGCGAGGGTTAGCACGTAAGAAATGTACACGATTGATCGTGCCGCGAAAAGCAACGAACGGCTGAGGAGGAGGAGGAACGGGCTCAAAATGGATTGACTGCTATGCACGTGCGGTACCTCAAGCAGCGAATGTACACCCTTAATCAGATTACTTTTCTTTTTTATCCTATCGTACCCGAGAGCAAATCGAAGACGCCGGCTCGAACCTGCGGGGTTCCCATAATTCAGACTAATGTCTTCCGCCGCGCCACCCGCCACCTTCATTCTTTCCTTCCCCTCCCCACCTTGAGATCCAAATACCTTTCCCCTCTCAACTCCGTACCTTTTCCTCGCGTTAAAGTCTCCTCACCTCGGAAATCAACACAGCGCCTTTCTAACTTCCTTACCTCCGTCCACCGGACCCGGCCTACCATATAGGCAACCGAGCGCGCAGGTAAGACCCACCTCGTTAAACAACATACTTTTCTTTCCACTTCAATCAAGCGGAGAGTATGGGAGGAAAAAAAAACAAGAAAAAGAAAGTTCGAACGCGAAAGAAATTCCCGGAGCTGTCAGTTTCAGCTTGGATAAGCCAAGGAAACAAACGAACACAGAAACTGGGCCAAGGCAAAAACGACGGAAAGTTATCGGGAAGAGGGTGTAGAGGGTGTAGAGGGTGTTTTTAGGTTGGGAGAGGGGTTCCAGGCACCAGAGCGCGCCGTCCGCATCAGGGCTTCCAAGAAGATGAACGATCTATTCCATGTGAGCCCATTAGACTCCGCCACATCGCGCAAGCATTTCTCTCTTTCATTTTTTCCCCCCTAAAAATCTTTGCTTTACTACTTTCCTGTCATTTCCTTTTTTTAGGTATTATGCACTTTCATTTCTTGTTATTCGTACCTTCTTTGTAATATCAAGTCGATGCCGGGAAGCTAATTCGTTATATACTTACAACAGTAGCCCCATCAGATGTTTTTTAGCCTTTCTTTATTTTATTATTATTTTTATTTCGCGTTCCCGCTCAGTTCCGGTCTTCGCGTGCTCGCACAGAGATTTTCATTAGTTGTACGTCAGCGCGACGCTTTGTTACCGCCGGAGCTCTTTGCCCGACGTAGTAGCGCGTAATGCAGTACATACGCACCCTCCCATCGTCGTAAGACGGCGATGCCGGTTCAGCGGCGGAGAGCAAGCGGAACACGTGACGTTCTCTTTGTTTTATTGTAAAGACGATAGTCTTTCTTGGAATCATTGGGCGCAGAAATTTTGGTCTGCCTCTCCGTCGGTACGTTTGTGTCTGTCTGTAACACAATGCAGCCACCAGCCCAACGTTTAAGCACTTGCTGATAGCCCAGCCATCTTGAACTGGTGGCTGCGTTCATACTTGCGAACGCTCTCAATCAAGAAAGAAATATAACGCATATCTGAGGCGCAGCATCAATACGTAAGTAATAGGTAGTGTGTTTCTTTACATGAAAACTAATAGATACGCCATTGTAAAGGGAATAGCGTTTTTTAGGTGACGCCGAAAATACGACGCAATGCGCGAAAGGAGGCCGTCAGAAAGCTATCGCCTTTTGACGACATTGGCAGCGAAGTTCGCTGATACGCAGCCAATGTTTTTTCTTTTTTTTGGATCCCAGTTATTTAGTCGTAGAGTTTACCGCTAGTTCAGTCATAGATAGCGAGGAAGCAATGAAATCAAATCTGATGCGTATATTCTCTCAGGAGGATGCCAAGAAAAAAGATTTAATAAAGACTGTTTAGTCGGAATAATAATAAATTGTGACTTGTCCTGGAGCCCTCAACATCGCCCAGGTGAAAAAAAAAAGAACTCGACATGATCACCCACGCCCTAAGGTTTCTTGTGGGAAAATCACGGGGCACATCTGTACGAGCAACGGTTCAATCGTATACTGTACTTTTTCTCGGCTTCGTGCACTACAGCGTATACCTGTGCTGGGCGAGGCCCGAACAACAAGCATACGCGTCCTCCATTCAATACAAGTTCAAACATTCAGAATATGCCTCGGGCTTCCGAGATGCGCATCTTCAACAGCGATTGTCGCCGTCGCTCGTGAACACCCTAAAGCAACCTACATTCACGTCGATGACGCACGTAAGGCTTTCGGGTTCCATCACACCACCTCGCCGCCTCCCTTCCAACTTCCAGTCCACACTCTGCGTTCTGCGCTATTATCGCTCCCCATCGTACGGTGATTCCCGCAATCTTCACGCATGCACCAAGACCACTGTTACTATAGTGGTGCCTACATTCACTAGAAGCCTTCACATCCATTCCTGGAATGCAAAAAAAAAAACTGTCGTCAAATTTGGCCCATAAACAAAACACTACTGCTTCTGCATGAGAAACACGGTGGATGTATTCGCATTTACACAGATAAGTCGGTCAGTTCTGCAAACTCAGCAGGGGCAGTGGTGATTCCAGAGAACTCCGTCACGATAAAGTTCACGACATCGCAACTTGACATCATCCGACTGCAGAACTCAACGCCATCCGTGCTGCTCTAGAGTTCCTAGCCGAAGAACCACCGCAGACATGGTCAGTCTTCTCCGACTCCAAGGCAGCCCTCCAGGACATTGGCTCGCCATTTCGTCATAGACCAAATGAACAGGTAGTCGCTGAAATAAGACTGCTACATCACCGGGCAACAGAGAAGCAGCATGGCATAGCGTGTCAATGGATACCGGGCCACTGCGGCATCAACAGAAATGACCGTGCAGATGAAGCAGTCCGATGTGCTCATGATGATGCCCCCCTTGTGCAGCTATACCATTATCAAGAACAGACGTCGCTACAAGGCTTCGATCACTTGAACTAAAACTGACGGTCGCTCAGTGGAATTCGACGACATTTGCCAGCGCCCGTCTTCATAACTTAGACCCACACCTACAGCTCCGTCTTCTGTCGGGAATAACCAGAGCTGAAGAGAGGCTATTGTGCCGTCTGTGGCTCGGGTTGACTTGGAATGGCCAGCAGGCCCACATGCGACAACTGTATCTGCGCGGAGACAATTTCCCATTTTTGCTGCGAGTGTCCTCGCTTTATGCACCAAGAAAAGAACTTTGGAAAGTTCTAGATAGACTTGACAGTCGCCACTTGTCGGAAGAAATGGTCTAAAGACACTGGCCGAGGCCGTCCTCGGCACGTAAGTCATTTAGAGCATTGTGGCGCTTCTCGCACGGAAAAATGGTCTCAGAGACAGACTGTAAGCAGTGTCGTCGATTGTACAGTTGCCATTTTTTTACCATCTATTTTCTGTGAACTCTTATTCCCCTTCGCCAGCGCAGGGTAGCCAGCTGGTCTAAGATGTGGCTATTTCGCCTGTCCTTCCTTTCCTCCTCTCCTCGTCCTTAATCAAGACCAACAGAACGACGCAGTACTAATGAGGCTGAACGTGCTACCGAAACCACAGTACGCTGCTGAAACCCATTTCCAAGCAAGTGCTGTAACCTAACAAATTATGTTTGCGAACGACCGCTGATAAAATTATTTAGTGATTACTGCTTTGGCGATGCGATTCCACGACACTATTATTTGAAACGATTGGAATGAATGGTTGCTGGGGGTCTCAAGTCCCAAACTACGACACGATTACGAGAGACGCCGTAGGGATGACATCTGAAAATTTCGAACCCCAAGGGGTCTTTTTAACGCGCACCTAAATCTAATTTCACGGGCCTGTAGCATTTCACATTCATAGAAACGCGATGATGACTCGATCCCGCCACCTTCGGGTCAGCACCAAAGTCTCATAACCAATAGACGACTGCGGCGAGTTGAGACTTTCCTCGGTGATCAGCGACTAGCAAAACACGTCCCCTTCTTCCTGTAAATGATGCCGATATATTTCCGTATAATATCAGCAGGTGACAAAAGAGGCGAATAACAAACACTGCGAATTCGTCCACTATTTGACACATCACCTTCTCTACTGCGCGAACACCCCGTGCTCTAATATGCATAGAACCAAAATTGGCAGATCCCATGTGCACTAAGAATCAATGATATGCGAAGCACGAATGAGGAAGGCTGATATGTCACTCTGAAATTAGCAAAATGTTACGAGGTGGAAATAAATTACGCCGTACATGATTAACGTGTCATGATTATTATATTTACATGTGTCGTTTACCTTCGCCATCAATTCACGTCACGTGACACCAAAATTAGTATATGTAGAGCTAGCGAAACGGCCGCGAGCACGCTACGAGTGTGGTATGTTGTCATTTTCTTAAAAGACACGCTCTTCAGCAGTATCATGTTTTTACCAGTCATATACATTCGTCATCCATTAAAGTCACGTAACACCAAATTTGCTATTTGTGGAGTTAGCAAAACGGCCGCGAGCGCATCATGAAGGGCCCAACATACTCCATTGTAGCGTTGACGCGGGCGCACGCTGGGCACAGCGAGGCTACGTTAGCAAAACTCGAGCACTTATAGTCTGACGCCAGGCGTAACCGGCGCGACCAGCGTCCATCGGCGCGATCCGATGGCAACCGGCGCAAAACGCAACATGCAGCATCTCGCGCCCATGTGTTACCCAGAAAACACTGCGTCTCCCTCTTTTCGTGACGGAGGGACGCCGGATGCACTGATAGGCGCATGCGTCAAAGCAACGCAGGGCGGCGCGCACCTGCGAGTATATGGCAAGACCGGTCCCTAGCGTGGCAACGCCGGCGTGACGCGACGAAATGAACGGCGGCGAGCACGCGCACCACGTCACGTCGAAATGTATTGGCACCTTGACTGCGGTATGTAGTCGTGTTCTCACGTGGCACGCATGTCATGATTATCATGTTTACACCAGTCACATACCTTCGTCATCCATTGACGTTACGTAATACAAAATTTGGCATGTGTCAAGCTAGCGAAACGGCCGCGAGCGCATCGTTAGTGTGGCGCGTAGGCATGTTACATGACACGCATGTCACGATTTTCGTGTTAGGGTCTGCCACTTGCGTTCGCCATGCAATCATGCCATATCATACCAGTTTTGCAACATGCCATGTGAACGAAACCACCGCAAGAGCTTCAACACCATGAATCGTAAACCATGATCTTCATGACATACATGTCATGATTTTCATGTTATGACTAGTCAAATATGTTCTTCATACAGTCATGTTATGCCATACCAAGCTTGGTACCGATACCATTATCGAACGGCCAGGAGAGCTAAAAGTCGTAGATAGATAGATAGATAAATAGATAGATAGATAGATAGATAGATAGATAGATAGATAGATAGATAGATAGATAGATAGATAGATAGATAGATAGATAGATAGATAGATAGATAGATAGATAGATAGATAGATAGATATGTGGGGTTTAACGTCCCAAAACCACTATATGATTATGAGAGACGCCGTAGTGGAGGGCTCCGGAAATTTAGACCACCTGGGGTTCTTTAACGTGCACCCAAATCTGAGCACACGGGCCTACAACATTTCCGCCTCCATCGGAAATGCAGCCGCCGCAGCCGGGATTCGAACCCGCGCCCTGCGGGTCAGCAGCCGAGTACCTTAGCCACTAGACCACCGCGGCGGGGCTTAGATAGATAGATAGATAGATAGATAGATAGATAGATAGATAGATAGATAGATAGATAGATAGAAGATAGATAGATAGATAGATGATAGATAGAAGATAGATAGTCGATAGATAGATAGATAGATAGATAGATAGATAGATGATAGATGCTAGCGATGATAGTAGCTCGATAGCTCGATCGCTTAGCCGTGAGATAGATCGATCGCTGCTCGTCCTCGCTAGATCGCTAGCTAGCTGATAGCTCTCGCGCTAGATCGCTAGCTCGCCGCTCGATAGTGTAGACTAGCTCGATAGCTCGCTAGCTCGATAGCTAGATCGCATCGTAGATAGTAGCTAGCTAGTCCGTTTGAAGTCGCCGAAGTTCTCTAAAGAAATTCTTTGTATTTAAAACTAAATTTCGCGCGTCCCGTCTGCAAATTGTCGCCCCGTGGAGTTGAAAAAAGACAACGCCACCGCAAAGTGTGCCGACTTGAACGCGTTTCAAAAAGCCTGCTTATAAGAAGAGCAAGCTCGCGTATCAATGCCCAAGCACTTTAGCTGCATCGTGACTCTTACATTGTGCACACTTTCATTTTTTATCGCAATATTTGTACAGCTGTCAGAAATAGGCGCTTGCACTTTTCTCTCGCGAGAATCTACAAAGCTGGGGGGGGGGGGGGGCGGAAGGAGAAAGGGAATACAGACTCGAGCAATGTTTCGCAGTTTCACAATCAAAGGTCTCTGTACAGCTTTCGTCTCGCTAAATCCGTGCAGTGTTAGGGAATGCGTCGGGCAGTGTTTGAATCCGTGCAGTAGTACAGCAATTCCGACAACAGCACATGTGAAGTCAGCGTAGGGCATACACATGACACATACGTCGAGAGCCATGAGAAAAAAAGATATATTCAAATATATACAAAGAGAGAAGAGAGAGAGTGTGTGTGTGTCCTTGCCGTAACGGAAAAATGGGGCACGCTAAGCTTGGTGTTGTGCGAACTCAACGTACAACTTATCTCGCCTTCTATCACATCTCGCAGTGCTCCGCGCTAACTTTTTTCCTTCCACGATACCGGCGATTGAAGTTCGATCGACATTCTTAGCAGTGGGACACCTCATTGCTGCAGGTAAAAACTATAGAGTCGTGCGTTCATATCCGGGCAAAAATTGTACGCGACACCGCGAAATGACGGGCCGCCTTCGTGAAAGAAGATATTGTCATATCCAGAAATGGCTAATCGCCAACGAGTGTGACCGCCCAAACTCTGTCCTGTATAGCTCGCCGGCACTGGGGTTTTCTCGCTCGTGACAACGCCCTGATCTTAATCTGTGGCACTCATTACAAACGTAATTACTAAACAGCACCACAAAGCAGGAGTCCAGCTGCGGTGGTCTAGTGAATAAGGTACTCGGCTGCTGACCCGCAGGTCGCGGGATCAAATCCTGGCTGCGGCGGCTGCATTTCCGATGGAGGCGGAAATGTAGGCCCGTGTACTCAGACTTAGGTGCACGTTAAAGAACCCCAGGTGGTCTAAATTTCTGGAGCCCTCCACTACGGCGTCTCTCATAATCACTTGGTGGCTTTAGGACGTTAAACCCCACATATCAATCAATCACGAAGAAAGATGAAAACGACAGCGGAGCACACGAAACACGTGCAATAGCTGGCACTTGTGAATTATGAATACCTACCAACTATAGCCCACTTGCAAGTTTTGCTAAATGTCATTACAATCATCACTTGAAAAATCCACAAAAGTCTTAGTATATAATGCGTACCCGTAAAATGTCACATATCAGAGAGCTTTACTGCAGAGAGTAAACAAGTGGCTTGAGTATACGCAAACTCTTGGGCTCCTTTGTATTCGCAGCCCCACCCAACGAGAATACAAAACAACGCAAGGACATGCATGCGCAAACTGATTTTGTGTCGTAGCAGTGTAAAGCTATCCTATGACGAAGTTGGTTGTAAACCGAAAGATGTAGTTATGCAAAACATTACAATATCTTCAATAAAAGCAGTAATGCACAGAGGCTGTCGTTACGTTTTATCATGCTACATAGTTATACGATAGCGCAGACTTGCGGACGGATAGACTGATGGATGGGAAAAAGTCGTGAGCTGTGCAACTTCTACAATGATGCACCGTTTCTTTCAAGGCATAAAGAGCGTATTCGGCTACTTCGCCGCTTCTTTATGAATGCACATCGGCAGATCGAGTGACAATCCGTGCACCCTCGGTCTCACAAGTATGCCAATCACGCGATAACTCAAACACGAGAAAAAAAAAGAAGAAAAAGAAACTGCTCGTCGTTACCGAGCTGTGCCAATAGGCACCGAGAAAAGGCAAAGGGAGTACGCTGATTCTGTTTGACGTTCATTACGTGCCCCTTCCAATCCACGTCGTCCAGACGCGAGGCAGCGCCCCCCTCCCTGCTGGTGCAGGAATCTGAATATTTCGGCTCTTTTCTAGCAGCCCGTTTCATATCTCACTCCGTCTAATTTATGGACTTTTATTAGTTTTTGTTTCATCGTCTCTCTGACCCGGAGGACGTCAACTCCAGACGCCGGCGAGATTTCGCGAACCGACGTGATGAAATTCCTTTTTCTGTCTGAGAATAATATATATATATATATATATATATATATATATATATATATATATATATATATATATATGAGGTAGATAAAACTGTTGCATTATTGGATGCACAGGAAAAAAATAAATTTTTAACCTGTAATGGTACTCAAATCATCATCACCGGGCTTGTTTTTGTTTGTGTTTTTTAGTGAAACGGAGGAACCGCGACAGAGAAAACAATGTAAAAGCGCCTCTTTTTTGGCGCACGTTGCAATGACAGCGCGGCGAAGAACTTCGTTTCTTTTGCAGATGCGAAACGAAATGAAAGTTTTTTGTTGTTGTTATGTGGGTACTAGCTGCGCTTTGTCGCGCCTTGTCTCTGGGGGAACAGATATTTATTTATTTATTTATTTATTTACATATTTATTTATTTAAATATTTATTTATTTACAAAGTACTTACATCGCCATTTAAGCACTACGTAGGGGGGGGGGACAAAAAAAACAATCCGTACAAATGAATTTGTAGCAAACTGCATAAACGCACATAAAAATTGCTGTCAAATTTATCAGAACATAATAACGGATCACAAATACATTTTCAAACACACAGAACATGTAATGCAAGAAGAATTTCACGGCATAGAAAAAAAATAAATCATTATTTGTTATACTAACCAATTCGTCACTAAAACTGTTCCACTCTGTTATTGTTTTTGGAAATAATGAGTACAAAAAAGTATTGGATCTGCATTTGAAGGTAGATATCTTTTGGCTATGGTCACAGCGAATGGATGTGTGGGGGGGGTTGAACAAGGTAGCTATGGTGATTCATTCCTGTGTTAAAATAATATATCTGGTGCCACAGTTTAAGCCGTAGTTTCTGTCTACGTACACGTAGCAGATCCCATCCCAAAGATGCCTTCATTTTTGAAACGCTGGCGTAGGGGCTATAATTGTTCAAAACAAACATTGCTGCTTGATTCTGAAGTTTTTCTATTTTGTTTATAAGATAGTCTTGGTGGTGGTCCCATGATACGCACGAATAATCAAGTAAAGACCTGACCTGCAAGAAATATAAAATTTCCTTGATTTCGCGCATCACCCGTTTGAAATTCTTTCGAATACAGTATAACATACTACTACCTTTTGCTATGGCCGTGTCATGGTGTTTGTTCCATGTAAATGATTCAGTAAAATGAACACCACGATACTTATAATCACAGTGTGTGTTAATGAGTACGCCATGAATGTTTTATTGATGAAATGATTTGGATATTTTCCTTGAGAAGCCCACACTGGAACATTTTTTTAATGTTTAAATTCATTTTCCACTTTTTACAACAGTCTGCTATGTGATCTAGATCGATTTGCAAAATGCGAGTATCATTTAGTCATGATTTCTCTGTATATGTCGCAGTCGTCAGCAAATAATTTTATGGGTGACGTAACATATTCAACTATGTTGCTTATGTAGATTAGGAACAGTAAGGGTTCTAGAACGCTCCCTTGGGGAACGCCTAAAGGTACTGCTATGGACGAAGATTTGACATTATTTAAAACAGCGGACTAGGTTCTATACCATTCAAGTAATTACGTATCCACGTTTGAACTTTTTTATTTATGCCCAATCCAGCAATCCAAGAGCTTAAGGGACACACTGTCATATGCTTTTTTTGAAATCTATGAAAACCGCGTCTACACGACTATTGTTATCAATAGCTTTGGATACGAAATGCTGAAATTCTATTAGTTGTGTGTTACAGAAATAACCTTTTCGAAAACCGTGCCGGGAGGGAGTAAAGAAAACGTCTGAATCAAGAAAATTAAATATATTGGTATGTAAAATGTTTTCAAATATTTTGCAAAACACCGACGTTAATGAGATTGGTCTGTGATTTTCTCTGAGTTTTTTATCTCCAGATTTGAAAACGGGTGTAACGTTTGCTGTCATCCAAGCTTGGGGATTAAGACCAGTTTCGAGGGAGAGTTCACAGATTATACCTAAATATAGAGCAATAATGTCATGACACTCTTTAATAACTATTGGGAACAGTCCATCCGGTCCAATGGCTTTTGTTGCATCTAAGCGGCGTAATAATGAATTGACGCCACTAACATCAACTTGAATGTCTGACATCATATTGTTTTGGGCGGCATTGTTCATAAGAAATGGCTGTTTGGCAGTTTCATGCGAAAAAACTGATTGAAAATACGTATTGAAACATTCTGCCCTGAGGTAGTCTGATGTCACGGCTTTGCCGTCGACAGTTAAGGCTGGTATAGATATATCTTCTTTCCGGTTCTGCTTTACATACTTCAAGAATGACTTCGGGTTTTCTTTACGGCCTTTACCTAATTTAACAAAAAAACATCTTTCGCAGATTTAATTGTTCCTTTTAATATATTATTTATTTCATCTAGGCACTTGTGGTTTTCCAAACTAGAATTAGCAGAAAATATTTTACACGAGTGTCTAGCTTTCCTGGCAAGTTTGCGTGTTTCTGCGTTAAACCAAGGTTAATGCGTTTAATTTTTACGCAAGTACCTACATGGAACATGACTTTTTGACCAATCCGAGTATTCTGGCGTGGAATGTCAACCACAGAGCTAACGGACAGCGTGCTTTTGACATATGCTTGAAAGTAGGAAAGAAATTTGCTAGTTCAGTTTTACTAGCAACATAATCTCCTCTGTCGTAACTGAACACTTTTATTTGTGGAGACTGAGATGTCCGTATATGCTGTACGCAAAACTCTGCGACAACGGCCCTGTGGTCGCTAATACCTGGGCACACGGTAATCCCCGACACTGAGTTTGGTTCTTTGCAAAGCACCAAGTCTAAGATTGAGTTTTCTCTTGTAGGTTCCAGCACGTATACTGTTGTAAGTCATAGAATCCGAATAGTTCTTCAAACTCCGAGTAGATACGGGAACTGTCACCAGTACCACATCCAGCACTCCAACTAAAATTCGGCAAGTTAAAATCTCCCCCAAGAAATACACTGTAAGGCATAACAGACAGCACACCAGACAGCAAACTTAAACGACTTGCCTCTGCCCGGTGGGCGATAGAATGTCCCGAACACGACATTGTTTGCCTTGGGTAAATTCACGAGGCACCAGACTGATTCCGAGCCGCTTTGTGTAAAGCCCTTCAATACTGTAACGCCCTTCAATTGTTGTATACGCCTATATAGTCCCCCAGTACAGCGTGACGGAATATTTCCTCTTCGCAGAGGTTGAATTCGCGTCGCACCAATCTGAGCTCGCGTCGGGGATTTATGATGTGTATTGATGACAGACGTAAACGAACAGATGGTCCGCAAAGATTACGAGGGTTGCAAGATGGCTGACTTTACGCGCTGAACGAGCTTTTTTTCCGCACAAACGCACAAGTCCCCCAGAAAACACTGCTGATCCAGAATACGAAACCATTGCATCGTCTCGGGCTCCACAGCATTCCGACCGGGCAGGGCTCAGCTTCTGTTTTTGTGCGTCGAGCGTGGCCGGGTGGGTTCGCATCCTTATATCATCGGGCTCCGGCGGACCTTAAACGCCGTCGGTGAGCCAGGACAGGGCTCGCGCTCAACAAAACGTCCCGTGAACAGCTCTACCCGGTATACTCAGAGAACGGGATGGTGTCATGCAGCCCACGGACACACTCTCGTGACCATGCTGTCACGTTTCGACAGAGATGAAATACGGAAGCGCTGCTGTAGTACAGGAATGAATCTCGACTGACCAAAACCAATTCGGAGCATTTGACCGCGGCGTCTACCTTAAGTCAGTATGACAGTCTTCAAACGCTATTCCCGGAATCTTTTGCACTAGGCATCAGCAGGGCTGAAAATAGATGCAATCTCGAAAAGGTACTTGACCATTTCATTGGCGAATATATTTCACCTATTCTTCACATACATCTTGGTAGGAAGCGCGGCAACCATTACACAGGATACACAACACAAGCGCAATACAAACACAAACACACTCACTCTCTCTCTCTATCAAAGCGTTAAACTGAAAAACTTAATTTCTGAAAAGTGACGTCAGCCACCGAAAAATACTCGCAGGGTTCGTCATCTATTCACCTGGGACGACTGGAAGGCTATCTCCTTTTCAGTCGGGGCATTGATGCTTAACCGCCACTCTTCGAAAGCTTACTACAGCTAACGGGTTTTTGCACTGGCTCCAAGATTGGAGGCCCACCTTACCTTTTGTTGCCTCCGAGATCGGACGACCTTTGACCATTGATGACGTCATTATGTCCCTTGACGTCACACTGAAGTGATGATTACGTCACAATGTTTTCCTATCAGTGACGTCATCACGTGACGATCTTTCACCTATCTTGTGACCGACACACTGACACACCGACACAGGAGAACACGCAGAATCACACACAGTGCTACCGCTGTCTCTGTGCTCTTGTCTCTTGTTACTTTGCGCAAACATTGTTGTTCAAGTTTTCCGTACCAGGAAGCCCACCTTGTAACTTTTGCGCTGCAGTACACTGACGCCGATGGTCGAATTGTGCGTTTGATGAGGCACTTGATGATTTCGCCTTAATAAACATGAACAAAACAGAGAAGTCATTAACGACTTACAGAGGTTGCAAGAGAGCCGGTACCAGAAGCGGAAGCAGGCCCGGAACCTGAGAGGGCGGTAAGGTGGCGACACCAACTGAGCCGGCACGTTTAGGTCCTGAAGCGCAAGTCGATGACCGAGGCTCTCCAGGGCCATGTAATGGCCGGAGGGCGAAGATCCAGAGGCCGCTGCTGGAACGGACATGAATGTATTGTGCAGAGAAGCCGTGAGATGTGCGTCTTAGTCACAGCCACTCTCACAACATTACACAGATAAAATTTATTTTGCGAATCTAACAAATTATCAGGTATATTTCTAAACTTAGAAGGACTCGAAATTTTCAGAAGATTGAGTGGTTGTTTTAGCAAAAATAACTCATTTCCTGGGTCACGAAATCATTTCAAGCCAGAATAACGAAATTCGACAAAAACTTTTCCTGGAAGTTTCTCTAAGAACGGCTTTAGTGCTACAAGCATTTCATGAATCGAAACAGGTGTGTAAATAGGGCAGTACGAAAATGTTAAAGGGGATAGAGAGAATAAGTGAACCATTTGCGAGTTCTGCTATTATTTGAGCAAATCCGGTAGGGGTCGTTAAACATGTACACTTTTTCAACACCATGCAGTTACTGTTCTAGTGCCCATATCACCTTATTTTTTATGTGACAGCTTTTTATATGTTGGCTTTTGTGTGTTAGTTTTATGTAACAGCTTTTAACCGCTACGCTATGTCAGTGAAGATACCTGTTCCTTAATTTCAGCTCCGAAATCGTTTTTAGTGCTTGCGTAACAAACTGCTTCTCTAGTTTGCATTCTCTACATTAGGAATAGAAAGGAAATTACTATAAGAATAATCAATTTTAACTAGCAAATTGTTTTAATGCTTTCTTAAGAATGACTTCTGAAACACCACATTTCTTTCCAGAATATGCCTCGCATCGCGATGAAAACACCAGCATGGTCGAGCTTCGCCTACAAGTGTGAAGCGCATTGAGCTATAAGGCCCCACCCGCATCACCTTCAACCATGCCGTAAGAAAAAATTGGCCTCGTATCTGCATGTAATCTGCAAATGTCGTCGAAAGACGATAGTCTTGCGTATGACGAGAGTGAACAAAACATTTATTTGATGTTCTTCGCAAGAAAATCGGTGAATGCTATCCGGAGGCGCTGCGTTAGAGTGCCTCAAGCGTGCAGCGGAGGCGAATGAACGCATCAAGTCACGTCACACGTGAGACATGAGCGCCATCTGGCAGTTTCTTTTGGAAAACAAAGCGCATGGCCATGCGCGCCCGTCTCAGAGGTGATAAGCTGTAGAACGCGAGGCGACGGGTAGGTGCCGCCACCATCTCGTCTTAGCAAAGCGTTGGAAATACTCCCCGTTCCGTGCAAGCGTTGCATGGTAAGCGCAGCGTGATAAGCGCTACGGTCCTTCAAACTACTTATATATGCGTGTCCTAGTAAAAGATGCATATGCAGAATATACACGTGTTGTTATGGTGCCCCAGACATGCGAGATAATTGCATTTTATTTGACTATTGCACAAGCATGAACGCTCAACCTTGAGCAACATTGGTGGTCGCTGCGGATGGGGTCGGCCGTTTAAAGTATTCGATGCCGGTAAGAGTGGACAAATAGACATGTACAGACAGACAGACAGACCAAAATTTTTGCGTCGAAGGTCCCCCAAAAAAGACTATCGTCTTTAAAAAAAGGGGGGAGGGTTGCTCGTAACTTTCGGCGTGCAGTACTATCGCAGAATTTCTACAGCAAGTGCAGTAGCGAGTGACCCACTTCACCGACATTCTTGCTTTTGTGATTTGGTGCAGTAGCCACTATGCGTGCGTAACAAGACACGCGTATCTCCACAGCTACAATCTTTGTATACTGGGTGGGCAGCTTTATGCTATACCCACTTTTTTGCGTAATTCACACGTTTTTTTTTTTAAAGACGATAGTCTTTCTTGGGGACCTTCCAGAGAAAAATCTTGGTCTGTCTGTCTGTAGATTGGGCTGTTCGTTTGCCTTTACGATGCCTGAAATTGCACCGAACGGCCAACCCCATCTGCAGCGCACTCCGATATTGCTCAAGGTTTAGCGTTCATAGTTGTGCAATTGTCAATTAAAGAAGTAAATATTGCACATATTTGAGGTGCCATAATAACACGTCTATGTTTTGTATGTTTGCATTCATACTAGAAGAGGCACACACAAGTAACTCTAAGGACTGTGGCGTTTATCTCGCGGCACTGACAGTGCAACGCGATGCTCAAGAAGGTGTTTTCAACGCTTTGCTACGACGACAAGGTGGTGACACCTGCTCGTCGCTTTGCATTCTACACCTTATCACCTCCGAGACTGGTGCGCATCTTTCTCCGCGGTCGCGCACGCCTTCGTTTTCGAAGATAACTGCCAGATGGCGCTCGTGTCTAACGTGCCTAGATGCGCTTCTTCGTCTCCGCTACACGCTCTAGGCACTCAAACGCAGCGTCTTCAGAATACCATTCACAGATTTTCTTGCGCAGAACATGAAACAAACATTTTGTTCACTCTCTCCAGGCGCAAGACTATCGTCTTTCAATTTCAGTGTTACATTTTCAGTGTAACATGTAGATTCGGGCCAATTTTTTTTTAACTCTGCTGCGATGATACGCTTGGGCCAGGCGATACCAAATGCGTTAAAGAGTCACTGCATGACAGGGAGTTTTCGAATAGCGTATACGCTCAGTTAGTGAGCGTAGCGTTTGGGTATCGGTCTGATACGAGTTTTCGAAGAGCGTTTGTCCTCCAGAGCGGGCGATCTCCTCGAGATCACCGCAATGGGGCCTTGCAGGCCACACGCAATTTCGGATTTTCTGTGGGCGAACTGCGAACGCTAACGGCGGTTACCGTTATGGTGCATGCGCAGTGGCAACGATTTCAACGAACAGCGTAAACAAAGCTTTGAGTAACCTATTCTAAAACTCCCCAGTATTCATAAAAGTTTCTTTTTTACAAAAGCTTTCGAAGCACTGATGTGTCTACCGTAGTAGATCAACTGCTTTCCGCGGAGAAAGCCTCGGTTCAATTATAAATTGATCCAAAGATTCTTACGGAATATTTATTTCCATATATCTCCAGTTTTCCCATTACAACTAACGACCCCGCCGCTGACGCCGACAGAACTTAACGCTGACTTGAGTTCTTTAACGCTAGTACGTTCAACGTTACTCGAATGAAAGTCCATTTTATAGTAACCGTGGGTACGCTGATGCGTGACGCGCGCTGAGCTCGCGACCAAGCGGGCGGGAGGATGTTTGATACTCACCAGCGATACTGGTGACGTTGTCGGCGGGCTCCACGTCATCGTCTTCGTGGTCATGCTGCCGTGAAAACTGGACTCCGCTGCTCAGGTCGGATGACCATCCGCACTGGTCAAGAGCCTCGAAGTCGCACGACGGGTCGGGGTCCGAAATGCTCGCTGCCGAGGGAAGCAAGAAATGTACTCGTCTCGCCATTATTGCCCGCAAACTGAATCGGTTGATCATTATTTGTTTACTTTTTTCCCTTTGTTTATGCGAGTTCAATTCACTGTTGCGGATAGTCAAACAATTTCTTGCGTGACAGTATCATTTTTTCTACTTTTCTTTACCTTTATAACAATTATCGCGTTCCTGTTAAGTATATATCCAAAAAAGGCCTCGCTCTAGCATTTAGGTACGGGACCATGCGCTTGGTACATAATTAGAAGGAGATATGTGCAATAAAGAACATTCGTTCACTTCTTCATTCATTCATTCTAGCTGTACGAGCACCGACTAACATTGCTGTTCTTCCAAGCACTTCAGATCAAGCACCTCCAGTTTTGTGACCATTGAGGAAATCTTGTCAGCGCGCACCTGCGAGGGAAGCATAGGCGCAACGTGACCTACTTGGCACCGCACCAACACCTGCGGCGAAGAGAAAGCCTTGCGGCGAGTTCGTATGGACGCACGTACGTACGGTGTTACACACGTACGTGCGTCCAAGAGCTTCTTCGCATCTAGGGTTTTTAGCTGACCGACTCTCCAGTCCCACCTCCGTTCCACTCAAACGCTCCACGTTACAGCAGCGCAACGTGCGTTGTTCGTGTTAGCCAAGCGTCTTTCGGTCAAGGCAGTTGCGATGCCACCGATGCATGATTGTCGAACGTGTGTTGAAAAGAAAAGGAAAACTTGTACTTATCCCAAAGTAAGAAAGCAAATTCTGTTATAAAACATTGTGAATTGATTTACTTTCGCGTTACGGTGGTGCTTGATTTTTCGTCACCTTTACTTGAAGCTGGACTAGAATATAAGCCTTCAAGTTGCCTTCAAGGCAGCACAAACGTGCTTCAAACGCGCTGTCCTGACGTAGCCCGTTTGAAATTGTTTTACGCATTATCTTGGCTGTTTGTGTAGCGTTTATATAGACTGAAGGTATGGGCATCTGATATTTATTCTCTTGAAGACAAAAAAAAACATAATTTTGTATCGTAAACTATAAGTGAGGTTAGTCCTAGCCGACGTTATCGTACCCGTGCAACAAGGGTATTAGCATGCCCTGTGCCGTCTTCATCGTAGCAGTACTTCAGTAGCAGCACTTCAGTAGTAGCTGTAGCAGCACCAGCAGCAGCAGTAGTAGAGCCAGTCGCGGTAGTGGTAGGAGTAACTCATATCAACCAGCCCACCTTTCAGTGTTTGTTTGAGCTGGTAATCGCCGCAAGAAAATGCAACACACACGCCTCTGTTTCGAGCAAGATGTGTTACTCACGGAGGCACACGGGTCTGGAGCCGTTCCAGGCGCGGCCGTCGCAGAAGGCCGTCGCGCCTCCACGGAGGGTGTAGCCGAGGCGGCAGCGGAAGCGCAGCATCACGCCCCGGCCACGGACGTTCTCCACGGTGCCGCGTGGTAGGAGGTCCCGGGTCGGAAGGCGGCAACCGGGGGCTGCAGAATCGTAACACGACCGAACAACCTATTTCAATGTATACTTTCCCCCAGCATTTTTCGCACAAAGAACAAAATACAAATTAAAGAAACTGCTACGGCGTCTACAATTGTAATGCATGTCGTGTGTTATTTCACATACACTCATTCGCAAGCATGATGCTGCACAATTATCCGGCGTGTTACTTTGCTTGAGAAGCATTTGCTCTAATTCTTTCTTTTTTTTTCTTTACACCTTTTCAATTTCAATTGCTGTAAATATTGTATAATGCTTGTAACTATTGCTTATATGCCCTGTTGTTTCTAATCTTATATGCACGTTGTTTTTTGTCCTATCATCCCTCTTGGCCATGAAATACAATCTTGTAACGCGTCCGGTTTGTTTTGCTGTCTGCCAGGCTCTGCCACTCAAGCAACTAATTGGCTTTGGCAGGCCTAGTCACATGTAGTTTTATTTGAAGAAGTAAAAGGTATTATTATTATTATTAACAGGTGACTTAACGGGACGCATCCGGATGATTTGACAGCACAGTATACCACTAAACTTTTGAAGGGCCGCGAGCAAATCTGCGATTATAGTGAAGCGTGTTCGTGGTGACTCGTGACGATAAAGAACACGCACGAACGTGATGGCGCGACAAGAGCAAAGAAAGCACTTGACGCCATGACGGCAGCGCTCAGTGGTGTAGCCGGAGGGTAAATCACCGCCTTTTTGGATTCACACGTCCTACTGTCCACCAATGTACCCCAATCTATCAAAGAATATGGTGTGTTTCGTTTCTTTAGTGTAAATAGCCGGCCTTCCATTCCCAATTACCGCAAAAAAAAAGAAATTGTGAGGACTATTGAAGTCTTTCTTTCTCTTACTCTCGTTCATTTTGACTGCCCTAATTTCGAACGCAGCTGTTGTCAGAGTATATGACCGTGAGGCAGTGGTTTCCGCCAGCAAGAAAACCATTGGTCAATTGCGTAACTACAAAAACAGCGCAGAGAAAAAGAGACAGGAACACAAATCGTGCACGTATTCTTGTCTCCTTTTTCGAGCAGTTTTTGTAGTTATGGAGCACAAACTCGCAGCGTTCAGTCCTCTTGTCGATTTCCCATACATCGCACGCCTATTCTTTTAGTTTCGTCAGAATAATCCCAACAGCTTATTGCAGTTCTTTCAACACTGACAAAAAGAAAGAAAAACAACGAAAAGAAAGCTCTGCAAAAACTTGAAAGCTTCCCTGCTTTGCTCTTCTTCCCTCCCCCCTCCCCATTTTCGTTGTCCCTAAGCCTTCCACGCTTACTTACACCAAAGGGGGCCGTCGTCCGGTAGCCAAGAATTAATCCGAGCCAAAGACGCATCTTAACTTTAAACAAAGGCATCGATTTTCTTGTTTCTGGCAAATTTGCCTCGGCGAGAAGACAACTTGGAATAGAAAAACAAAACAAAAAAGAGCCAAAGGCTTTAAGGTGCGCCACTTGGGCTGTTGTGTATTTGATCTTTTTTTATTCTTTGTTTTACAAAGTCTTTTCTTCTCAGCGTGCCTGTTTGAAGGACAAAAAGAAATTCCGAGTCTATTAAGCGCTGCGTGTACCGACATCCTAATGACAGGCTAATGATGTCTCCTCCGGGCTAAATTTATTCTCAACGACAACCAACCTTTTCGTTTTATTTTGTGCCCATCTTTTTTTTCCCTCGAAACGATGGGAAAAACGCAAGGCAAACTTTGTAAGAAAATCAAGGGAACGATGAGGTAATCTCAATACAAAAAAGAGCCCCTCAATCTCAACGACAGGTTTGATGCAAGCCTGTAAGGCTGGAGAATATAAAGAAATCGATTAGCGAGCCAAGTCTCAAGCCGACGCTTAGAAATCGGATCAGCCGGAGATTGGCGTGGAAGAAACAGATGAAAAAAAAGGGGGGGGGGGAAGGAAGCTGAATGGAACAGAAAAAGAAATGCTTTTTTTCGTGAGCCCATAATTTGATCCAATTTTTCAGCATTGATTAATGCCTTGAGCAGGAATTCGAGAAGACAGCGCAAGCGCAAATAACCGAGTTAAGAGTGCGAGGAGAGAATAGAATTACGGCGGACGAGGGAGAGTGCGTAAAAGAAAAAGAGATTTCGGTGAGGTGCCTTTCTAACAGCACGCATACGTTAAAGGAATGTAAAAAGAAGCAGGACAAATCAGGAGACGTAAAGGTCACGTTCCCACTCTACTTGTTGAGTGTCTTCATCCGTCAGCATTTCAACAGCTAAGGTGATGCCCTGAACAGAACTATTTTGTACATCATTAAAATGGCAGTAGCAATTATCGCTTTAGGTTTACGTAACTTGACCCCTAAGTGGTTGCTCTCTTTGTGTGATTCCGTCGTTCAGTCAGACGAAAAGCTCACAACCCGACTGCTTGCCAATAGCTTGGATAATATGCGGTGGAGGACTAGCAGCAAGCCTGTTCAACTCTAAGAATAAGGGGCGTTGGGTTCGCAGATGCTAATGATCGTTGATCGTTCATTTGTCGCTCATTGTTTGCTTCATATTTCTCTGTGAAAGAAAGGGGTCATTCACAAACGTTACAGTAGTCGCAACGCGCTTTCTTGCAATTCAGATACAGCGAAAGTCTTTCACGTCTAAGTTTATCACCAAATGTTGTGGTGCACACGACGGGATGTGTGTCGCTGCTCATATATTTGGAGCGAAGCTCGTCTTAGTCTAACCTTGTCATGCGTCACGCGTAACCGAGAAAAGAAGAGACGAGAAAGAAAATGAGGCAGTATCTTCCTAACAGTATAATAGACGGCGACATCTGATAAAAGTACATACAAACTGCAGTTGAATGAGGATATTCTAGATGGCACTGTACCGCTACTCTCCTATCAACTGCTGCGAGGGCTGTGTCTGGGTACGCGGAGAAGAAGGGATAGTCGCTGTACGTGGCGGATCGTTGGTGGAGCATGGGTGAAGCAGAGCGGCTGGCGCGTTGAAGACGCTTGCGCTCGGCGTCTTTGGCTCGCGTCGCGTCGGTGTTACCCGCATGCCGTCTGCATTCTCGAGCGCGACCGGACGCATGCACGGACGGATGGACACGCGGAGGGGAGGGGCAAATGGACGCTTCGCCCCACTCATCATCATTCACTCCGTGGATAGCCCCGCCGTGGTGGTCTAGTGGCTAAGGTACTCGGCTGCTGACTCGCAGGTCGCGGGATCGAATCCCAGCTGTGGCGGCTGCATTTCCGATGTAGACGGCAATGTCGTAGACCCGTGTGCTCAGATTTGGGTGCACGTTAAAGAAGTCCAGGTGGCCGAAATTTCCGGAGCTTTTCACTAGGGCATCTCTCATAATCATATGGTGGTATTGGGACGTTAAACCCCGCATATAAATCAATCACTCCGTGGATATGATGTGATTGTTTTTCTTTTGCTTGACTAGAGTAAACAATATTGCGATTACGCCGGCTGTCAGCTACTGCGATGCTCTTTCAGATAGCAATTTTATTGACACTTTTTGCATCACTTTAGGGGAGGATCCCACAACGGCTGCGCAGTCTAGCCCTTTTTAGTATTTAGCGTGTTTTTGTGCTCGCGCTGGCATATTGAGCAGCTGTGTTTTAATCTCAGATCTCGCCGAGAATGTGTTTTTAAGTTCCCGCTTTATGATGCCTTGCCTTGGGGGCTATCCGTGCTTTTGAAAGTGGAACGCCCTCCGGCACACTCGCCAATGAGGCGCCTGGAACAGCAGCAGCATATGTTCCGGTTTGGCGGCTTTAACGTAACGCTTTAACGAGAGCGTACGCAACAAAAAAAAAAATGTGGCACTTCTATAGCAAAGTGCACATGAAGCATTTTGTTTGATATTTGTTTCCAGTTGTCAATTTTAAAGCAGGACGGAAAAGACCATACCCTAAATGTGTGATGACGATGTGTTTCGCAAGAGCGCTCTAAAAATGATTGAGCACTTCCATTCAAAAAAGGAGGAAAAAATTCATTGTTTTGCAGCCTACTTTTTTCAGCGGAGTTCGCGAAAGTGCGCCAAGTTCTTAAATATTTAGGTGAGCAGTTCATTTTCTCTTTTCGTTTGATAATTACAGCAACGTTTAGGCCTGCGGATTGTAGGCGTTGCAGAACGCTGATGTGATGAAAAGTGCCACCAGCGAGGCCGCAGGCACGATAATGCAATGAAAACGATATTGCGCATGTGCACAAAACTTATTCCCGTGGTGGAAGTTAGAACGCAGCCCCCGGTTCTGGCGAAGCACACATCGGGGTATAAGTAAGATGCAATCACTCAGCTTGAGCGCTGAGTGTTTGCACCTCGATAAATAGCAGTTAGTGATCTTATTCAAAATATAAAAAAAAGGTCATGAAACGAGAATGAAGCTGCCCTGTTGCAACTTTTTCTGCTTCAATGAAGATTACACATGCCGATTCCGAAATATTTTGTTTCGATATTCAGTCTATAAATAATGAAGCCCGCTTAAAATAGCACTTTTCTCGGCCTTCTAAACGGCCATGCAGCCCTACCGGACGCCATAGGCAGTAACATGTAAAGCCAGTGAAATGTCATGTTGAGAAAAGTTTTAAACTAAACATTAGCTTTCTTTTTCTCCAAAAATGATAGATATATAGAAACCTAGAGAAGAAAAAAAAATTAACAGCACATTTTGCTCTCTGAGCTGTGTACACCGTGAAAGAATAAAAACTTGAAAGCAGAACCAGAGAAATTGTTTGGTTCTGTTTAAAATAAATCCGGGTGCCGTCCCGTGTTGCCTTCGCTCGCTCCGCGCAGCGTCCCACTGTTTTTCTCACTGGTTGCGTTAGGCTGCGTTCCACGACGCCAGTGTCTTGGATGGTTTAGTCTTCACTGTGCCTACAATGTGCGTCGTCGGGCAGAGCTGCACAGCTTATCAAAGTGGAAACAACTGTTCGTCACTCTCTTACGGCGCCGCAATCGACACGGTGAGATGCTACGAACCTCGGTCAACTATGGCTCAGCCAAGTTCACTGCGTCGCCATGGTTTGTCGATGACAGAGACTTTACATTGGCTGACTTAAAGTGACGTCATCTGAACAGTTCAGGAATCGATATCGTGCTTTTATTGCTACTGTAACGATTTTGTAGCAGTTACTATTTCGCCTTGAACAAAATTAAAACAATTGATTGATATGTGGGGTTTAACATCCCAAAACCACCATATGAATATGAGAGACACCGTAGTGGAGGGCTGCGGAAGTTTCGACCACCTGGGTTCTTCAACGTGCAGCCAAATCTGAGCACATGGGCCTACAACATTTCCGCCTCCATCGGTACTGCAGCCGCCGCAGCCGGGATTTGATCCAGTGACCTGCGGGCCAGCAGCCGAGTACCTTAGCCAGTAGACCACCGCGGCGGGGCCAAAATGAGAAAAAATGAAGCCAAAATTAAACCCGAACCATGAAACGCGTCGTGGTTGTATCGAATAGACGGCCGGGATTATAAACACACACGTAGTTGAACATTTTAGGAAAACGTTTCATGACCCCTTTAAGATGATTCTGTGCCTGAGAAAGGGACAGGGAACAGAGAAGGGAAATGCTGTTGATAATACCGAAGTGGGCGTTTGCGCGACCCTTATCCGCCTTACATACGTTGCCCATAAACACGGGGAAATGGGGCGCTTTTGGAAATCGAATGATG
The DNA here is from genome assembly GCA_013436015.1 of Rhipicephalus annulatus. Classification (NCBI taxonomy): domain Eukaryota; kingdom Metazoa; phylum Arthropoda; class Arachnida; order Ixodida; family Ixodidae; genus Rhipicephalus; species Rhipicephalus annulatus. The sequence continues at coordinate 74,138 of WOVY01005282.1, read as the reverse complement.
ATTCTGGCAGATACCAGCGCTGTTAGAAGAGAAAAAAAAAACTGGTTAGTGACGAAGCATATGCGGATAATGGTGTTTTGATCAGCTCCACCAAAGGGGGAACCTGGGGAGCGGGCAGGTACGCAGGTGTACACCGATGTTTCTCGCACCAAGATCGATAATAAAGGACAACGAGCAAAAAGAAGGGTCTGACCAAGGTAATTCGTCACATTGTTCGGAGATTTCCATGATGAGCCTCTAGTGACGCCAAGCCTGAAACCGGGCATAGGAGGAAGGCTGTTTCAACTCCTCCAACGTCGTCAGAAAATTGCTTCGGAATGCAACGTTCCCGAAAGTGTTTCCCTTCCCTTTTTTTCTCCATAGGTGCCTGGTTTCAATTAACTAGGGGGCGTAGGGACATAGCGTTTCTTAAAATTAACTAGAGGGGACTTTGGCGCTGCGATCGTTCAGTGACCATGGAAATGATGGGTAGTACACTGATTTGTCTAGTCTTCATACTTGCGGGTGGCGAATCGTACTTGCGGCTTCGTTTATTGCTAGTGTTGGTTTCATTTTGAAGGAAAGAACGATCTTTTTTCGAACTTCGTGACCCGATTTGAAAAGGTAAGCCTAAAAGAATAGGGTGGTGAAGCGCAACCATTGAACATTTGCTGATTTTTGTTTCGTGAGAAAAGAGCTCCAAGCCACGCGAACACAGACGGAGCCAGAAGCAGGCAAGAAGTACGAAGATCAGACAAATATGTGTACTACCCATTATTCCCATGCTCGATGAAGCGCCGTACGTTGACGCTCCCATAGAAACTAGCGCCAGAGTTCCCTCTAGTGTAAATTAGTAAACTCCATGCGTAGGGAAGGACGTTTCAGCTCTACTAACGTCTTCGGCTAATTGTTGACTAGCTGTCATTTTCTTCATATTTAGTGTTACGAAAAAAAAAACACCTGGCCTGCACTGAACGCACAACACTCTTGCAGTGAAAGCTCGAAGCGCGACCTTTCAGAGCCTTTTCTTAACACTGGTTGGGTAACTGCTACAACGACACTTGCTGGGTGCCCACTAAGCCATAAATAATCATTTTGCTTGGTAGGTTGGCATCCACTACGCTTTCCTCTATGATCCACTACACACTTGTTAGAAACATCGTGCAATATTCTTATGCTATGTCTGACGACAATGGAGAACTATGCATTAAGTGGGTACGCGCTACAGTTTATCTTTGAACAAGAACAAGCTTTTGTAATGGGTTGGATCATTGGACGACCCACTCTTTACGCAATTCACAATGTGTGACGCCTGGTTGTCCCTTTGATGTTCTAAAATACAATTACTCGTATTAGCGCGATTCCTTTCTCGACATCAGTCTGCCTAAGACCAGTTTCGAAATTAGTTTGAAGCGCCGGCGTGGTTCAGGGGTAGAATAGTGGGCTGGCCCGCAGCGGACCCAGATATGAATACCATTTTGTCCTTGGTGTTTCGTTTATTTACTGAGCTTTTTTTTATTTCTTGCGATATTGGTTACGGACACCGGCGGCGGACAACTACGGTGCCATACGTCACCTATGATCTGACCTAATAGACAGTTATAGTTTAGCGTTAGCGTGATAGCGTAGGTTAAGGGAATGACGCTACCGTGCAGCAAACGTTCGTTGTAGGCAGCGTCTTATAGTTTAGCGAAATAGCGCTTACGTGTTTTACGTGCCCCCAAGTGGGTTGGTGGCGCCACCTATTAGATGGCCAATGAGTTAAACAGTGAAAATAAAAATAAAACGAGAATTTTTGCCTATGCCACCTCGCGAAGCATTGTTAGCAGTTTATTTTTGTGATAATAAAAGTAAATAAATATGAACCACGTACAAAACCCGAAAACACCTACGTTGCCGATTTGTTTACATTGATCTTGTAGTTAGGCCTAGGCGCGTTCGAAATGGGAAGCTATCTCAAAAACTACGCCAACTTATCCGTAATACTCAGTCACCGAAGCTAACTGAAGGCAGGCGAAGCCACTTTGAACAGTCGTTTGCTGCGAACAAGGTGAATCTTTCAGCAACTACGCCAAAATCACTTCGAAGCGGGCGTCCGAGAGCGCCGCCATGTTTACGTACACTACGTGCAACTACGCTACCTTAAATCTTAAAAATACCACGCGTACGGTATGCGGTACGTGTAACGTACGTATCTGCGCATGCGCACTTCGATTCCTGTATCACGGTACGCCCGGTATCGCGGTAAGCCCGGCATACTATAACTCTCTAATAACAGCTTTCGCTGTAAAAATGAATAATGATTTTAGAGCACTTGGCGCTCTTCTATGGGAGAGTTGAAAGCCGTCCCGTGGATTTCACACTAGGTCACGCCGACAAATTTACGGCGCAGAATCATCAGCGCTTCTCATTGTGTTTAGAAAAAGTGGGTAGCGATTTAGAGTACTAGGTACTCTACTACGGGACAGCGTATATCCGTCCCGTGGGCCCTACACTTGATGACGCAAACGGAGCGTTGCCTCGCACAACACGGGCAGTCTGGTGTGGTGTTTAGAAAAAGGAGTTAACGATTTAGATCGCTTCGTACTCTACTATGGGAGCCGTTGGGGCTCACACTCAATGAGGCCATGTCGACAAAATGCAGTCTGTTTAGCAAAAATGTTTCACGATTCTGAGTACTTGGTACTCAACTATGGGAGAGCAGCAAGCCGTTCCTAAATAAGAATCCTGTGTGTGTGTGTTTATAAAAAGTTGGTAACGATTTAGAGTACTCGGTACTCTACTATGGGAGAGCTCAAGGCCGTCCCCAAACACTACATCCCAGCTGAATGCGGTTGGGGGGGGGGGGGGGGTAGAAAAAGTGGGTAACGATTTAGAGTACCAGGTACTCTACTATGGGAGAGCATAAGCCGTCCCTACATTCATTTTTTTGGAATGTTAGATTTCTGCGATACTTTTCTAGGTGTGTTGCAACCAAATATATATGAAATAAATTACTTTACTATAGAGATCCACGCTTGCGTCTCCGGTTGGAGATAATTAAACGTGAGCGTCTTAATAAATTTCGTTAAAGATTCCGACTCTGCTGCTATGCCAAACAGAGTGTTTCACGCAGTAACGATGAACCTTTAGCTCACAATGTGCGTATATTATGAACCGGTGTAGAGCAGTCAAATTTTTTTCTGCTGGTGCATGCCCCTTGTTTGACGGTGATGACACGCCACGCCGAGCCGAAACATTCAAGTGATTCGCCCCTGACATAATAAGTGGGATTTTGCACGCCGAAGTAATCATATTATTATGACGCATGCCATAGCTTATGACTCGCTCGCTGAATTCCGTGTCGAACGGTTGTGCCCCCGCGATCTCCGACGACAGCGCAGCTCTGGCCGACCGGCTCGCCCTCCGCCATCTCCTGACGCCGTTAAGCTCTCGCTGAGTGGTACCTTCTCCGCAGACTCCTTCGACCGTGTCCCCATATTTCTCCGTCTTATGTTTACTTCTCACTCTATCCTATTTAATCCCTCCTTAGCACCATCGCACGTGAGCCACTGTTGAGGTGTCGCACTCTGATGCAGACAGTTACGGGACTCACTTTATCTTCTTTTCTCTCATTTAAGAATCACTTCCCCATCAGAGGAAATTTCGAGCATCTGGTGCCTTTTGGGTGCGCTGATCAGCAAACGATTGCCATGACCACTACACCATCATGGCATGCATTTCAGAGTTGTCTTACAAGATCACGGCTTGACGACTATATTTTCACCGCTCACATGGAGATAACTTTTCAAGCACAGAACATCTGTACCACTCGAACAAAATTGTTTTAACGCCACCGAGTTAAACAACTCGTTTTGCAGATATTCCTGTGCCGGTGTGATTATTTGAGAGTCAAAAAATTAGCGTTGTCTGCGAGCGAAAATTTGAGATGAATGCAAATAAATAAATAATGATGAATGTTCAAGCCGAGCGAGAATCAAACCTTGGCCTACTGCGTGGCAAGGAGGTGTTCTACCACAGAGCCACTCCAGTGCTTGAAACAGCTCCATAAAAAAAAAATCACGGCATACCACGAAGTGAATGACGATGAGTGAGCGTAGAAGTGGGACCATTTGGTGTTACATTGGTTGATTGATTGAGTGAGTGATTGAGTGAGTAATTGAGTGAGTAATTGAGTAAGTGAGTAATTGAGTGAGTAATTGAGTGAGTGATTGAGTGAGTAATTGATTGAGTAATTGAGTGAGTGATTGAGTGAGTGATTGAGTGAGTGATTGATTGAGTAATTGATTGAGTGATTGATTGATTGATATGTGGGGTTTAAACGTCCCAAAACCACCATATGATTATGAGAGATGCCGTAGTGAAGGGCTCCAGAAATTTCGACCACTTGGGGTTCTTTAACGTGCACCCAAATCTGAGCACACGGGCCTACAACATTTCCGCCTCCATCTAAAATGCAGCCGCCGCAGCCGGGATTTGAACCCGTGACCTGCGGGTCAGCAGCCGAGTACCTTAGCCACTAGACCACCGCGGCGGGGCCCGTTCGGTGTTACACCAAATCACCCGTGAGATGGAGCACTCACGTATGCAAATGACCGAGGAAGAGTTATACACAACGCTTATTGGTCATAAAAGGTATGTTGCGTAGAGTTGTTGATAGGCACCCGACAATAGACCAGAGGGCACAACGCAGCTCTTTGGGCCGCCTCAGCATTGTTGGTGCCGACCGCCAGGGGATATCAAGAAAATGAAACGCTCGCTGAACACAGTCAAACGCTGAAGTGTCAGTGCCCTTTTTGGCACTTTTTCAAAGAACGCTTCCTCGGCGTTTACGTAATAAGACGCGACCCCCCCTTGCTCTCAACTGAAAAAGAAAATTATATACACGTGCAAGTTTGATTTTGCTGCGTGTAGTCGCTAGGCTACGCATTCGAAGACTCGGCTTTGCTGTGTCTGCTCGCTAGGCTGTGTGTTCTGGCGCTAGCATCAGATCTCTTAAATTGAGGGGTACTGAGGGGCAATTCTAGACGCCTAAAGCACCACAGGAAGAAATCACAGTAGTGTGCTCTGCACATGCGTGTGCGGCTATATATTTCAGGCGTTTCTCCTGCAAATAAATCAGTTGCGAGTTGACGCTCTTTCTCTGTGATTATTTCTTCCTGTGGTGCTTTAGGCGTCTAGAATTACCCCTCAGTATGACGAACCAACTAGCCCAAAAACAAGTACTTCTAAGTTACTCTTAAACTGCATTGTCGGGTGCCTATATCTATTTGAATTCGTTAATAAGTACTGCTTTGTGGTATCACACCTAGCTTGAAGCTGGAAAGACGACGTCTATGCACGTTCCTCTAGGTGTTTTTCGTTTTTTTTTTCTAATCACACGTATAAAGCACTGTAGAGCATATCGAGTCATCATATATACTGTGCAAGCTAGTCGTTGTACGTGATCGTCATCTTCAACGTCATCAGCATAATCTTAATCGACATTGCGTGGGTATACCTTGCACTGTCTGTACCGTGATGGAAGAAGGAGAATGTGTGGTTTGGAACGCACTTTTTCTTCGTCGTCGTCATCGAGAAACGACGGCGGTCATGGCTCGAGCCCAACGAGTTTCGCCCCTAAATTAAAGCTAAAGGAACGTTATGTAGTGGGTGGAGCCTCTATCTATAGTATAAATTTAGTTAATATTTGCACAAAGATGCCCCTCTCATTTGTCCTCATTTACGACAGCAGGTGGACGCCAAGCACTGGAGAGAGGGAGAGGGGGTGCTGACGAGCTTTGGGGGGCGAGAGCGATCACCCCTACGCCCCACTCTCCTAAATAAGGAGACTTCTGTGGTTGCACACGAAGCCGATTTAAGAGCTCTTGCTTCCACTATATTCATGCCTTCATTCGTGCTACTGTGTTATGTGTGAGATAGAGAAGGAGAGAGGATTAAGCGCTTTAATTTTAGAGCGCAGAACAGCGCCGCTACCAGTCTGGCTAAATGGTGATTCTTTTGAATGCGACTGCGTTTCCACATTTAAGGTGCTTAGCAAATACAACGTTGATAGTTTTGTTTCTCTTCGTTTCTTCTCTTCTTCATGTCATTCATGTTCGTGTCGTCTATCTCGTTCATTGTTCATGTCTATATAGTACAGGTGCACCTGATTGGTGTTCATGTGCGCTTTTATCGTTTATTTTACAAATGTGTTCCTGCTACTGCTGCTGTGGTGTTGACACGTCTCAGTCAGGCAATGCTCGCCTTTAGCGATTTCCCCAAAGACAATTTCAATGTTGTCCTCGCTAATTGATTATTAAAGCAAAAGATTTACTCCAGATAAAAGTTCCAGATAAAAATATTTGCACCCTTGCGAGAAAGAAAGAAGAGGGAGAGGAAAGAGCAGGATGATTAACTTGGTTTGCTACCCTACTCTAGGACAAAACAGTGGTCCGAAAACAAATACAACGAAAGAGGAGGCACGAGTGAATAAATGGTCTCCGCACATGCACAGCAGCGTTGCTACCGCGGATAGTTAAGACCAGAGATAAGTCAGTGCCTTCTGCGGAATACAGTTGCAGTCGGAAAACACAAGCGCTGTGCGCCAACGGTTGGGCTCTAGCTGAGAGGTCGCCGGAACGACGTACTGCTGCGGGAACAACACACAGAAAGCGAATAGAAACAAGCGAGCGGCAGCGTACATCGAGGCCAAGATAAATGTGCGCACAAAAACCAAGGACACGAAGTGGCCCGAGGGGTCATCGCCTTAATGCAGAAATCGATGAGCAGGCCGATTTTGGGGAATCAATGCGCCGTCACCCAGCCCGCTATTGCGGCAGAAACGGCGGCGACCGCTCTCAGCATGTGCGGACCAAATGAAAACGACGTCGGTGCGACGGGTATATAGGCTACGCTTCGGTGTATACGAGCCGGGGGCAAGAGCTTCTTCTGCATGCCTGCGTCCATGCTCACGCCCCCTTGCAACAAATGCGCAGAGAGACAATGCAAAAGAATGCGCAACAACGTCGTTGAACTTTGTGTGGCATTTTCGTTTTTTGTTTTGTTTTTGTTTTTGTTTTCTGGTAAGGCAGACTCGTACATCAACGAGTGCCGATCAGCGCAACGCAGCTCACGCCCATCATGTGGCGTTCTGCAGCGACACGTTAGCGCCGCCGCCAATTCCGCAAGTACTGCATTGTTTTCGCGCCTCGTAGGTGGATAACCTTACCACACCAAACGCTTTGCCTCATGACATACATGGGTGTGTACAGGTTTGGCAATAATAGTGGAGATAGGGGGCAATGTTTCATTTCAACCCCCCCCCCCTCGCTGACCCAGCCCGAAACAAAAGCTTTGCAGTGAACGCATAAATGAAAACGAAAAGAATCTCTTGCCACAACGGGTCCCCCGCGTTTCCGAGAATAAAGGTGCGATGTAAACAGTTCTCAGAATACAGCATTACAGGTGTCCACAGCGACCATTATTGTCCAATACTTGCATGACCTTAAGCAATGACCAGACCGGTCCGAAGGAGTGATGGCGTGGGGCAGATTCTGCAGTGTCCTCCCTAGATTATTAGGATGAGGACCGCCACCTCCTTCACGAGCCCGCCTACGATACGTAAGCTTATCTATATGCTACGTATGCCACGGTAGTACAGTGGCTAAGGTACTCGGCGGCTGACCCGCAGGTCGCGGAAGCGAATCCCGGCAGCGGCGGCTGCATTTCCGATGGAGGTGGAAATGCTGTAGGCCCGTGTGCTCAGATTTGGGTGCACGTTGAAAAACCCCAGGTGGTCGAAATTTCCGGAGTCCTCCACTACGGCATCTCTCAAAATCATAAGGGGTTTTGGGATGTTAAACTCCACATATCAATCAATCAATCAATGACACGCCCCACACGGTTGAGCTATTTTTCGCTTTTTACTCATCCGTGTCTGCGGCTTTGCGCGTGCTAGTTGTGGTGGCTGTCAATGCGGCGCCCGCTCTCGTGCGTGGTGCCCACGTCACAGTTTTGGGAGGTCACGTGGCCGGCGGCGTTCACCTTGCTACGGGAATAGCTCCTGCTCTGCTCGGTGCTTTTTGAAACCGAAACTGCGACTGGCCCTTGCGCACACGAGGGTTTCCGTCGTGATAAGTGGGTCGTAAGTTACCTGTTGCAACAAGGAAATGAAGGTGTGAAATCTTTGTGTCATTGCTCCTATGAGGTATCGGCCAACTCGCCCAACACTGCACTCTGCTGAAGAGATACTCTCGGTGACCTCAAATGATCTATCTATCCATCTACCTATCTGCCCATCTACCCATCTACCCATCTACCCATCCATCTATCCATCCATCTATCCAACCATCTATCCAACTATCTATCCAACTATCTATCCATCCATCTATCCATCCATCTATCCATCCATCTATCCAACTATCTATCCATCTATATCTATATCTATCTATCTATATCTATCTATCTATATCTGTCTATCTATATCTGTCTATCTGTCTATCTATCTCTCTATCTATCTATATCTGTATCTATCTATATCTATATCTATCATCTATCTCATATATATCATCTGTCAAGGCTAGCCCTTGACAGTCCGTTTTCTTACGCAGAATTTCCCACTCTTGAATAACACAGTCAGTCAGCCACCAATGCTTCAAGTTACAGCCAGCTTCCAAAGCTAGCCTAGCGGAGAGATTTCAAGCTGGTCTACAGATAACAGAAGCATCATTCTGAGCACGTGCGCCCATTACGAGTGGAGCACTCGGAGTTCTTGGCATTGCTGTCACTAATTAGGAAGAATGCCTAGCGTGCCGTTATCTTTCCAAACAGTCTGAAAACGGCCGTACGCTTATGTCCCTCACTCGACGCCCGTGTCTCTGATGGAGCGAGATATTACCCGACTTCATCTTTACATATATGGATGGTTCAGTAATAGATGACCAGGCAAACGTGGCGATGGTCCTACATGTTCAGGACCGAAAATTGGTAATCGTACCAAGTCCTAATGCATTTCACCGCGCATTAGTTGGAAGACAGTGGTGTTCCAGGTTAGGCCTCGCCACTCGCACTCCAATCATCTACGCCCATTAGCCACTGGATAATCGATTATGAACGCGACGAGGGTAGTGCAGAGAACGCTCTTTCTCTAGCATTTGATCTGAAGAGGAACGCTTGCTTGACCCACAATGCTGTTTGCGTCAGGGTGTTGAGCAAAACGTGTATGCCTATAGAAACGATCAAGACTATTATACTTCACACACAGCTCACACAGTATGTTCTTGCAGTCTAATAACTCTAGAAAGAACGACCATAACGTTTGAACTGATCACTCATCAAGGTCCTTGGATCATGGACAAACACTCCGTATGCACAAAATGGACCAATCGCAATTTTGAAATTTCTAGGGTATACTGGTTTGTCGGCCACACGAGTTCGCTTATTCGCTTTTCATGTTGCATAATAAATTTTCTCAACAGCAATGTGGCGGGCATCATATAGACTCCGTGCTGGCGATTTTACGAGACCACAGCACTCAACCAGCCTTCTAAAAAATGTGTCCAGAATAATGCATGGACATTTGCTGAAGACCTGTCTCCAATGCATCCAACAAAGTAAATATCTTGATCATCAGCCTGACTGCGTCCGCTGCAGAGCAAAGACCTCTCCCATGACCTGCCAATCAACCCGGTCTTGTGCTTTCTGTTGCCACGTTATACCTGCGAACTTTTTTAATCTCATCGGCCCACCTAACTTTCTGTCTCCACTTCATGTGTTTGCCTTCTCTGGGAATCCTCTCAGTTTTCCTTAATGACCAGCAACTATCCTGCCTACGTGCTACGTGCCCGGCCCATGTTCATTTCTTCTTGATTGCAACTATGGTATCCTTCACCAAGGTTTGTTCCCTGACCCACTCCGCTCTCGCCTTGTCTCTTAAAGTTAATACTGTCATTTTACTTTCCATCGCTCGCTGCGTCATTCTCAATTTAAGCTGAACCATCTTCGCAAGTCTCCAGGTTTCTGCTCCGTAAATAAGTACTGGCAAGATGCCGCTGTTATATACCTTCCTCTTCAGGGTTAGTAGCAGATGTCGCACTAAATTTATGATACATGCCATAATTTATCATATTGTAAGATACTAAATACCTTTTCTTTTATTGCCATAGGTTAGGTAATACAAACGTCATAAAAAGTTCTTAATGAGAAGTCAATATCGGTGCATTGTGTAGACCGGACCTCGTAACAAGAATGTCGCATATTACATTACGACAACTTCGTTAAACACGACACCTCGTTAGGAACTTATTCATTTAACACTTCATTAAAAACAAGGTTACTTGCTTATTTCATTAAACCAAATAATTCGCCATGTCCACTTTTGTTAGACCGAGATATGTCTATACAAAGTGATAGCCGATTCTGTAGTGAGCGCATAATGGCATTTTCGTAAGTGCCCGAGTTCCCCGAAGCTCCATTCTTTATTACGCATGGATTTCATACACGATTTGCATAATATAGCAGCCGCTTTGCTTCAGGCGCACAGATGTATACATAACAAAGTTTGTTGAATATTCAGCGTTCCGGCTTTAATTATATAGCTACGCCATTGCTTCGCCGTCGGACGTTCAACTGAAATCGTGATGGCATTCAGATTAAAATTTCGAACGCTAATACCCTCGACTCCTTGTCATAAGTAAACGACACAAAACAATACAGGGAAGCGCCAAACGAAGGCTGCGTAATGTGGAATCTGCGTTTGTTGTTTTTTTTTGTAGTGTACGGTTTAAATAAAGAAAAAAAGGAACTAATCTTTTTTGATATTTGTCGATGTTTCTGCTCTATAAGTGCCTGCTTTTGTGTGGTATAATATATATGTACTGCTCTTTTGTTTTGAATATATTTATTTTTTCTCGGTTATATTTACAAATAAGGTCATTGTTTTTCTAATGAGTTGCATAGTGATATGCTGGAAAAAACAGATGACGTGCCTCAGACAGTCTAGCCGACGTTGTGATAGAAGGGTTTACCTACGTCAAAGGCGCTTTGTCGAAGACAAAGATAGGTTCTTCGACGAAAATAGACGACTTTTACAAACATAGGTCCTCCTATCGAAACGCCGGCTAGCCTGCCTGAGGCATTTTCTCTATTCTTTCTGCATATCCCACTACGTTTTTACATCTATCGGCTCCCATCTTGATATCTATAATTACATGAACTTCATACGTTGCGGGCATACGATCAGTGCAATTTCACAACGAGGCGGGTACTTGAATCTCTACAATTTAACGCCCTATATTAAGTCACGTGAAAGCGTTATGAGCACGTTGTCTCGTCCACGCAATTGAAAATGCTTTGTCGGACAAATATTACGAGCTCAAGCACGGACATCACTGCCTCATCTAAATGTCACCAACAATCTTACAAAATAACGCCCGATGGAAGGATTAATGACAATTTCTTTTACTGTGCCCCGATGACTATGTTCATGGCCAACACGTTCTCAGTTTTGTTGTGAATATAATACAGTTTTTAAGAACACCTCCGCCCCCCCCCCCCAAAAAAAAAAAGCCATGGCATACTTTGGCTGCTTTACTTGCCGCTATAATTTTTACTTCGTCTATAAACTTTTGCTTTGCCAGCCGATTTATTTATTATTTATATTATTTATTCTATCATGAAAAAAAAACTTTCAAGCATATTGGCTCCTGTAAAAAAATACACGAAAAGGAACTAGAGCACTAAAAGCCACAAGAAGTTTAGGCATAATTTCACTACGGGCGCCGAGCCTGAGGGGAGTGTGGAGCCGGGCAGCCTTCTGCGCTTCTCTTCGGTTGCTTCTTTTTTTTCGTTGTTCTCTCTCTTTTTTCGTCTTTTTATTTCTATTTACTACTTCTCTTGTTATTTCTATTTCTTCTTGGTGTTTCTAGTTTTTGTCATTTCTTCATGAGTCCATTTATCGCCGGCTTGTTTTTTTTATACCTGGTTTTGCCTGTATTATGCCAAGCTACGAAAGCATACACTGACGTCATACAACAGACTGGTCCCCCTATGTGCTCAGCACTTCATAAGTCTGGCTCAAATGTGTTCGACATCCAGCCTCAATCAACGTAATTGTTATCAACACGCCCGGTGCCGTGCCAACATTCGTACTAAAAATCCACAAACGTGACACAATGAAGTTTAATTCATCAAAAAGTATTGCTTGCGCATAGAAATAGTCAGGTAAAGTTACGGGCGGTAAACGCCTGTCCTATCTAACCATTCGCTATCTTTTTTAATCAATTTCTTTACTTGTTAAATCATATAATCAGATAAACAGCGTGTTTTTACTCGTACATCATTACTTTTCCAAATTCGTAATCAAGATTGGTATGATGGATCACAAACTTACGCCGATCATTCATTTTAGAAGGCTTTGTGCTATAGCGGGCTCTGACACCGGACGGTCAAGTCACGTAGAATTGCTAGAACATCGGAAGATTAAAATAATCGATAACGTGCGCTGACACGACACACCATTACAGTATTAGCGAATACCGCTTCACTAATGAATGAGACAGAATGAAATTTTGAACAAAAAAATCAACTGTTTTGGATGGATTAGTTTAATTTTAATGTGTTATTGTAGCTTGTGCCTCGCGTACAAACAGCTCGTAAATAATGAAGGAGCGTTTTCAAATACCCATGTTACATCTCAATACAGTGCATAAATAACACGTGAAAATTCGTTTCTTCTAATTATCATCCAGCCGTAACACTATGTTCAAGAGACGAAAAATCTGGGAACAGGGGCTGCGTCGAGCCGACGCTTTGGCAAGCGGACTTGTCTTCCTCGAAAAACATTAAGGTGGCTCCTTGGGGCAAGTATCTCCAGTTTCATCATAACGTGTTCCACGAATAGAAATACTACGCACAAAAAAATCGACTTTAAAGGTATTCAGTCAGTCACCAACGGCATCGTCCCGTTTATAAGGAACTAGGGTTGACTAGAAGTGCGAGAAAAAAATAACGTTAATTACGCCAGGGTATCGGGACGTTTTACTGTTGAAAAATTTCTCTGCTGGCATTTCTGTTTTCAAACGTTACTTGTTTGAAATAATGTGGCAATCAGTTGTCGAAAGACAACAGGGCTGTATCATACATGATTCGCACAAATGTCGACCAAGATTCGAAAGCAGCCATATTTTTTTTTCTTTCCATACGGAGGGTTGCTTGCACTTCTAAACCATAAACAAACATTTGTCCAAGTTTGTCGCAACAAAACGAAAAGACGTGGTGACACGCCAATCATTCCATGATCATTTATCACAGTTACATATATTTATGTATGAAAACCTTCAATGATAAGAGAACTCGTTTTTTTTTTGGCATTCACCGAAGGCAACATGAACGCCAAAGTCATCTTGTTAGTTTCAGATGGTCTATTGTTCCTGCCACCCTCCTACGAATTATCGATGCACTTAACGTGGTTTTGCACTGCCACAGTGACTGACCGGCCATTTCATGTGGTGACGTAATCATGACGACGTGATGGGACGTCAATACGTGATAATGTTTTTTTACCACTTGCGTTGACACTGCTGACGGCAAATGCTCGCAATTGACGATGCACCCAAGGCGATTTTGCCGTGAATTCATAAAGAAACTGTTGGCGTAACACACCCACCGTGGTTCTAGAAACTACGAGGAAGTATCCACACACCATTGCGTTTGTTTGCTTTCGTTTGATTACGGCTCAACGAACTGTGCTCCACTGGAGACGTAAGTGCGTCTCAGGTATGCATGCGTTTCGGTACCATTAAAACATTACGGTGGCAGCACTGCTCGAGTCAAATTTGTCGCGCATAGCTTGGCCCTTTTCTCGGCTGTAGAGAAGGCGGAAAAGGATGCTAACTTACCACCCTGTTATCCCATGTCCAATTTCCCATAGAAACTACGCATTGTAACCTATTTTTGCCTATTCCGTGACATTAAGGTCAGCTTACACTGTTTTATCGTGTTGTTGGAGTTTCCATGTCCCAAAAACCACGGCATAGTTATGAGGAATGCCACAATAAGGCCAGCTTATGTAGCCAGGTTGGTAGGGGCGTGAAGAAGTTCAATCGCACTAATGCAATGTTATGAAGCTCTGCTACACCAACACGTCAAGCCTGACTCGAAGGTCACGGAATTGAAACCTGTTTCGAAAAAGCTCGAGGTCCGCATACTTAGATTTAGGAGCACGTAAAATAACGCCGGGTGGCCAAACTTTTCGGAGCCCTCCTCAACGGCGTCCCTCATAACTATATGGTTTTGGGATGTAAAATCATAATAATTACACATTACCATTAGCCAGTACAGTCCTGGACGTACCTGCGCATATGGGCACGGGCCTGTCCCATCGTCCGGCGTTGCACGTGGACACCGAGTCGCCGAACAGAGTATAGCCCGGTCGGCAGATGTACTTCACGACGCGACCTCGGAAGCGCAGTTTCGTGAGGCCGTTGCGAAAGTAGAGCCGAGGGTTCACGCATCGAGCAGACACCAAGCTCGACCTGCTCGGCCGAATGCCTCCAAGTAACGACACTGCAACAGATAAGAAAGCGGAAATACGTCGGGTGTTATCAAGTTGAATTTCATTCATTCATGACACATTCACCCTAGAGATATGAAAACAAATGTTCAGCCATAGCGAGACAGGTCCTTTGATAAGATGCACGATGTAAATTTTTATGAAAGGGAACACGCGAGGCCCACGCGCTCCGGCGGCTGCTTGTAGCGCGTTCAAGCGGGAGCGATAGCAACCACGGCCTCTATACCTGCAAAAAAACCAGTCATGGTGAAATGGAATCGGCGGCCAGATAGAAAGCGCCTCCCCTTCAAGGCGATTACGTAAGAGGCCGGGTGTAATCGTCTTAAAGGGAGAGTGGGGAGAGGGGACTAAACGCCCCTTTACCGCTATGGAAGGGCACATGTGCAGCAGAATCGAGGAAAAGGCGGACTCTCGACACAAATAAGAGGGACAGCACGAGCTTTGACGCAACTAACGCAGCCTCTAGAGATCCGCTCTTCACCGCGCAACTCTCGAAGGCCACGCATAATCATTGGTTATAAGATCATGGTATAGTCCTCGAATTAGATAATGCGACCGCCCGTCTAACGCACCAGTTAAGCTCGGTACGAATTCTCTGCATGGTTCTGAAGCATCGGAGACACGCATGCAAGGACAGGATTGTCAAATATGCTCGAGTTTTATGTCGTTTTGTATGCGTATTTGCTTCTTACGCTGAGATTCAGCGGAACGGGTTCGATGCGTCGACGCGTTCAAGTGCGCGACGACGTCACGGCTCACAACTTCCTCGAGAAACTGAATACACTCCACTGAAATGGACTTGTACACCAGGTGGACACCTACAGAATATCACCCCAGAATTGAACCTATAGGGAACTTTTAATTTAGGGTAAAAAGTACGGGAAGGACAGGCATAAGAGTACTGCTGAAATGAGCTGAGGTATATAAAAACGATATCAGAGTTCACTATAAATAGCGTTTTGTTTTTTCAGGGGAGAAGTTCTTTATTGTATATGGCAGCCCATCTTTCTGGCGTAGCCAGCCCAGCTTATCCACAGATGCTTCGCCTCGCTCATCATCATTTACTCCGTGAATATGCTGTAATTTTTCCCGACTTCGAGATTCCGTAGAACCCGCAGCAAAATGCGCAGTTTTTACAACAATCGTCCCAACAGTTCTTTTTTTTTCTTCCTAACGGCTTTTCGGCAACAACGCATTCTGCACCACAGAGCCGATGCCGGGGCATCGGCAGATCCAGTTCAAGATACCGGTGGTGACGAACACTATCACTGTGTTTAGCCCAAATTTGGTGGATGCAGGCAGCCACCCACGTGCCGAATTTTGGTTCCCTAATAATGTGCGTTAACGACGCTTTACGCCGGCAGGAAACATGATTTTGAGAGCGTTTCAAAGACGTCGTCCGCGGTAGGGCTACTGATGTGTAGCGTTGACCCGGAGGACGTATTATGAAATTCCAGCGCCCCACACAGCGGAGACCAAAGCACCATCTTCCACTAAAGGAAGCCATGCGTAGATGCGAAACAGCGGGTGCTAACGCGTACACTGTTGGTGGCGTTGACGCTGGCGCCCTTCGCGGCGTTGCGCAGGAGATAAATCTGGGAATATGCTAAAGCACGCAGTGATAAACCGGTGTTTTCTACTGGAACATGCCGATCTTTCCTAATGCGCAATGAGAGACAGAAGAGTCCGATTGGGGCACAGAGACTCGCAGTCCACTTTCAGTTAACGCGCACGCTGCGAAATTTTATTCTTACACAACGCACAGGACAAATCTCCCACCGGCACTACCTTGGAGATCAGGATCCAGTGCCTGTATATACGGGGTGACCAGTGAATGGTTGTGCAGCGCGAGTGGTCGGAAACTCGCTGCGTCGACGTTGCGAGTCGATAGAGGGGAAGCATAGAAGAGATGGGAGAAGGGGGGGGGGGGGGATGGGGAGGAGTACGCATGCGTAGTGCAGCGCAGACGCCACCGGATCAAGCTCTCCTACAAGATGCTTCGCATCTAAGAAATGTAAGCGCATAAGCCTGCTACTTCTGCGCTCCGTGTTGAGGTGTGTCCGTTCTATGCAACTATGTTACAGCGCGATTACCGAATAACACAGGTACCCCCCCCCCCCCACACACAAAGTGCTCCATAATTTTATGGTATGTCCACTTTCAGACCTTAACCACAACACACTAAAGTTCCCCGACCGACTTGAGAACAAGCGCTGCAGTTCAGAGCTTTAAATTGGAAAGTACATAAGTCTGCTACTTCCGACGTTGTCTTCCGTCGAATATAGCATCACACGACAATAAAAAGTGAAAATATTACTGCGTCTGATTTAACAGCGTCTTTATGCGTTCCTTTTCTTTCGCTATATTCATGGGAGTGTGCTTTGTTTGTTCCTTGTTTTGCAAGTGGACTTAAACCATGGTGCATCGGCTCAAGAGATTATTCGTACGGTCTCCTTCCGCCACTCATAACATTTTAGAACACTGGCTCAATTATTGTAGCCACCTCCCTACAGCGCTTCGCTGTTTAAACGATGGGCGCTGCGCGCTACAGTAAAGACACGCGGCTCTCTGTCGTGTGTACCGCCAGAATCCGGACAGCATTTGTCGTTTCGGTGCGTGCCAACAGATCGAAGCGATCTGGCGTTCCAAACGTGGAGGGCTATAGCTTGTTTTCCGGCTGTTGCTTCGTTGTTATTGGTGAGGGGCTTCTTGCTGGTATTGTTTCTACTTCGCTGCTGTTGTTCAATCGCTTTCTCTTAGTTATGGTGCGGCATTGAACGTTGCGGCGGGCACCCTGTTTCTTTGTACGCCGACTCCCCGACGTCCGCCGGGTACTTATGTAAGTACAACTTTCATTATTTTTTTCCTTGTAATTTTTTGTGCGTTGCTGTTTGCGTGTTTTCTTTCCAGTTATCGTTTATCCTGGTGTTTCTTGTGCCCAGTGATTTCGAAAATGTAAACCCGTAAGCGATAGCTAAAGATGTTACTATACACCCACAAAATGAAGTAATATACGTGAAATGAACAGCAAGGGAAAAAACAAATAATGTGAAACAGTAATAACAAAGAGAAGCTTACCATGCTGGCGTGCAGGCCGCGCGTAGTGATGAAAATCCTCGAGATCTGTCGGGGAAAACAGATGAAACATCAGTCCGGCTTTCAACAGTATACATCTGAGTCCGAATGTCATCATTGCACCGAAGTGGGCTCCGTTGTAGAACTCATCCTGACCTTGTTCTACAGACAACTCGTGATCTCTAATTAAGTTGTTTGAACCAATCAATCAACCAATCGGAATCTATGATAAAAAGGGGTGCAGCGCGAGCATGAAGGTGCTAGAAGAAACAGACGAAAGTCGAGGCACGGAAGGCAAAGAGGACAACACGAGCGCTGATTCCATGCCGCTGCACGTGCTCGACATAAACAAACCAGTGAATTCAAACCAACTAACACAAATCGCCATTATTCTTCAATCGGAATCTCTTAGACATCGCACACGATACTAACTGGCTGATAACCACTTGAACAACGCGGCAGCTACACCCGTCGTCCTGTAGAATTCGGCGCCCGTGCGTGTGCTGCAGTGTGTTTCTGTGGGCTCGTCCTTTTGATAACCACTTGAACAACGCGGTAGCTATACCCGTCGTCCTGTAAAATTCAGCACCCGTAGGTGTGCTGTGTTTCTGTGGGCTCGTCCTTTTCGCGCTCTTTTTCCCCAGCTAATAATGTAACAACTCGCCCAGATCAAAGTCCTGTTCGTAGAATTCACGTCGGTTTGCACCACCATTACCACGGTAAACAAACTCACGTCCTCTTCTATTACATCTGGTTGGTTCTGAGGTTTGCAACTGCTGACGCGCGACTGAAAAATACAGAAGCGAGTGACTGAGCGAAAGCGATTGCCTTGCGACAAAAGTGGCCTTTCGCGGCGACATGCCACTATGCGAGGTGCTCCCTGCACGTCTGGACAAGACTTTACGACGCGATGTTCGCCTTCCACGCGACAACCTACTGCGTTATCACATCATAGCACCCATGCCACAAAGCACAACGTTGTGGTACAAGTACATCATGAGAAAATGAAATTAATGTTTGGTCTACTAGCAGTTATCACTGTGCGACATTTGCTGCTGCCGAGATCGCAGTTATGCAGACGAAATTCGATAGAGGCCCGTGCATACTGTGCGGCATCAGTACGCGTCAAAGAACACCAAAGTCAACCTCGTAGTCCAATCCTGGGTCTGACACATAAAACAGCCGGAATTGTACAGTGATATACTGAAACTATTCTGAAGCTGACCACTGCACGGGGTTATTAGGACCATGGCATTAGATTAACGAAAGAAAAAAAGAACGTTGCCAAGATTTCCACGTAAACACTGGTCTTAATTAATGGCATTGAGGCATCGGTACATGTTTCGGACACAAGATTCAGATGCTGTACTTGGCGCTTCTGCGAACTTAGGAAGCTGACAATGAGAAGCTCGCTGAAGTGGCAGTATAAGCCTTCATTTATGCGATAAATGCAAATGAGTGAATTTCAGCTTCATGCCGTTGCTTCGACAATCTATGACTGCGCATATTACTTACCGTATACGTCTCGTCGTGGTAGATTGTCACCTAGGCTGTCGCGCGGCGACGTGTGCCTGAATGCAAGCCCATATTAGTGCGCGGCTATGCAGGCCTACGTGGTGCGTCGCTAGCAGAAAGCGCTGGCGTGATTGAGCCACGTATGCTCACACAAGCCTCGATTCGAAGTTAGTCCTTCAATTGACCGAGCTGAGCACAGCAGCGCTGCTCGATTGAAAATGACGCCGCGCTTCTCAATAATCGCAACTGTGACTCGTTCTACATATATAGACGGCGCTCCCATCGACTTTCTCGAGTCAAGTGTGAAGCGTTCAGTGAAGGAACGTTCTATGGAATACGGCGGTGAACGCCGTCACACAAAGGCAACGTCTCACCCTGGGTACCTTGCTGCACAAAATGTTTTTATCTTTTTTTTTCCCTTCGTTATTCTTTTTTTTTTTGTGCGTGTGGCACGGCGTAGCATGCTGAAGCAGTCACGTGCGCTTCTAATGCAAGCATCATGCGTGGATGTTGTGCCCGTCGCCAACGATAAAGGAATAAAAAAATGTCCGCATAGCGGACGCGATATCTGACCGAGATAAGTTCCCCTAGCGAAGCTTCCGTTGAATACGTGTTACTTTTCCAGCTTCTTGCCGCGTCGTTCTCGTAACTATAGTACTCGACAGCTGAACCGAAGATCGCGGAATATAATTCTGGCCCCGCCGACCACATTTAGATGGAGGGTCCCTTATATTCATGTCGTGATTTGGGGACGTGAAACCCACAGGGATATTCTTTATCCTTCAAGTTTCGTGCCACTGTAATCGCGAGCTTAGCTATGGCAAACGTTTCTCATTAGACTAACGTATCATCAAGCAGAAGTTTAATAACAAGATATATTTGTTGCTAATGTTTTGCGTCCCAGAACCGCATTATTATTATAGAGGACGCCGTAGTAGATGGCTCCCGAATGGGCCGGCTGGTGTTCTTTGGCGTGCACTTGATCTAACTTACACCGGCTTCAAGTATTTAGCCTCCATTAAACCCAAGTTTGAGGTGAGGTAAATATTTATTCACGGATAATCCGTGAGGAGCGGTAAATATAAAAAAAAATTTTCAACTGTAGATGCTCATCAGCCATTCATTGACTGAGATTCACTAAGGAACTCTTTGCATGACAGTATGGGCCCATACTGTCACTGATGATGACGCAGTCGACTAGACCAGCGCGCGCTATTATCGCCGAATGGGCTCGTTTTCATCGTGACACCTGTCGAGCAAAATGCGTTAAAGGGGCCGTGAAACACTTTCTCCAGTAACCATGGAATGAATTTACTACAATAGCTTATTGCCTCACGAATTCAACACCGCAAAAATTTTAAGAATCATTCCAGTGCGAGTGCAGTTACAAAGGTTTGTCGCATGCTGCAATTACATTATCTCTTCTCTGGTCCCGGCGAAAACGCTGGAAACTGAGCAGGGAGGGATGGCAAGGCAAAAAAAAAAAACTACCGCGCCGCGTGACCTTGAGCACTTTTTTTTTCCTTCGGATGCACGGCTCCTTCAGTGTGATCGCGCGCGCGCGCGTGGACAAGTGGCGGCCTCCCGCGGCTATCTCGGTAGCTTGGTTTTTCGGTCACAGACGCACAGACGATTTTTCGCCCACAACCAACGGGGCCGACGCCGGCGGCGGGTTTTCTGCAGCATGAGCTCTTTAACGCTATCGAGTTAAAACGAAAAATACGTTACTCTCGAGATAGCGGTGCGTCTCGCCGCTTATACGACACGCACACCCCACCTAATCAACTTGAAGGCAGTGCTGAAATGCGGCAGTTCGAATTAAGGCTATAGTAAGTCGCATGGCACACGACAAACGAATTCTGGCCGACTCGTTGTGGCCGATTGATGGATGCTAAGCCGATAGTTCAACCTTCAGATATCAGCCTGCAGTCTATCTCTGTCACGATGCCACCGCGCGTGCACCCATCCCCTAGTGGACTGGTATCGAAACACAGCTTTATCTCGGAGGCTTTCACTCTGTAAATGGCAGCTGTCGTGGTCTCCACCCAAAATCCTACCAAACGGAAGAGAGCAGCACAGGATCACGAAAAAGGCGTGTTGCAGTAACTGAGGGGAGGCGGAGAATGGGGGGGAGGGGTAACCTTGTAAAAGATGCAAAGAAAAGAAAAGTGAGCCCCACAACTGAGTGCAGTAGGATGCCTCGATGCGGGCATCGAGGCACTCTAGTCTGCAGCGAAGTGCGACACTTTGGCAGTAGCTCACTAGGGAATGTGATAAAGACTGATTAAAAGGAACATAGTGAGAAGTAAAGATCACAAAAGAAAGTTTGAGACATGGTCGAAGGAGTCCGAGGTTGGTGCACCGATCGCCGGGAGCTATACGGTGTCCAGGAGATCACGGATGGCGGGCCATCGGCGAAAGCTGCGCTGGCGTCGAAGATAGCGGACGATACAACCATTCAGCACAGAATCCACCGAGTGAGTCTCCTTTTGCAGAAACTGACAGTCTCACATACATTGTTTTCCTAATTGATTCTAGCTTCACGTACCGCTAGACCTAACAGAAATTAAGAATAACCAAACAATTTCTTGTGGTGTGCAGTAACAGATTGATTGTAATCTTTTTAGACTTAATTACATGAACGGGGCACTGTAAGGGTGTCCCGGTGTCTGCAACAAAGTTCTACAATGGACAATAGCGTAAGCCACGTGCAAAAAGGGTTCAATATATCTCGCATCAACGCACATATTGCGGCGTGTATCACCTATACAACCAATTTTCCAAAGACGGTCGTCCGTAAGCATACACTGACCTGAATACCGCTGAGTCTTCACAAGCGTCAGCGTCTGTATCAGCAACGCGACACCAAAAATCCAGAACGCTCGCATGATTGCGGGCTTCGTGCGCCTTTACGGGGTCTCCACGGACGTTCAAACCTTCTTACGACTCGATTTGCGAACGCGACTCCGTTTCCCGCGCGCGCCGGGCACTCTCGCTGCTGCTTATTCCGCATGTCCGGGTCGTCAGAGGCGGCCCCAGTTCCGACCGGAAGACATCGGTCCAATCTGCGAGCCGAACCGGATACGGCACCGGAATCCTCGTATCGGACCAAGCCAGTGCTCGATGGGTCCATAAGCGTGTGGCGAAGCCCCCTCCCCCCTCCCCGTCACCGTTAATTGGCACCGACTAGAACTCTAGCAGCAGCATCTACGGGATGCTTGCGTGGGCAAGACCCTGCTGCTACGCGACCCCTGCTCCTTCTTCTCTTTCCCTTTTGTTTTTTTTATTATTCTGCCGTTTCGTATGCGTTCCGCAGCGTGTGGTGTGTGTATGATTAACCGCGGGACAGGATGGTGACAACATCTCATTCTAACCGAGCTGCGTATTCGGTACGCGGGAATCGCGGAGGACATTGCGCGTATCCGACATGACGTCGGTCCGTGGGCTCATTGTGTTTTCACCGGCGGGATATGGGACGGCGGCTACGAGTCATTCAGTTGCGATGAGGGAGGTGCGTGCGCAGATTGTGAGGATAGTTTAGGTGTGAGAGGGTGTGATAGAGAGAGTGGGAAGGAAGGCTTCTAGTTTACACATTATGTTGGCGATGAAGGACTTAGTCACCGACAGAGGGACACAGCACGCGACAATCCTACGCTGTCCGGGAAGTTACTGCGTGGTCGATTCCAAGCGTATCACTATGTCGTCGAAAGATGGCGATTCCAATGGCTGATTATCTGGCCCACTATATGGCTGACGTGCCAGCATGTGGCGCTGTTTATACTTGATTTGGTTCCCTTTCGCATTTCTTTTCCCTGAACTTTCCGAATATATTTTACGGCAATATTTCTGACAACTTAGACTGCACTGGGGACGACAGAGTAGAGTAGGATACAGAAAAAACGAAGGATGAACTGCTTCTTCTCTGATATCGCTTCGCGGTGCCATCAAAGTAATGTCTTGCCAATTAACGCCACGACACACGCTCCTTGAGGTAATATGCGCGGGTGATCCATCTCGTTTTCAACGCGTCTTTGGTGGGCATCGCCATGATGTCACCTTACATATGTGCGTACGCTAGTACTCAGAATCCAAGTGAAGGCGGGACCCCAAGACCAGGAAGGTAAGGACATGCTGATTTCATGGTGTAGATTATCAGAGTTACAGGCACTGCTGAATTCTGCCATGCATTGCATTGAGCCTGTGAATGAGGGCCACTGGCAGCCATGTGAAGCATTCAAATGTCACGGATGCGAAATTTCGTAGAGATTGGACAATGTCTAAGACGACAACTTATCGTCCCTTATTAGATGCGGAGCATCTTATACTCGCGCCTTGTAGTGCGCCGTCCGCGCCGTCCGCGCCGTCCACACCGCTTCTCGAACATTCGACAGCTGACGCGCGCGCATGCGCCGTCGCGCCGTCGCCCACTCTTCCACCATCTGTGCATCCCTTCCTCCTCTACACACCGCGCGCGCTTCACTCCTCCACCATCTGTGCACCCTTCCTCCTCTACACACCGCGTTCGACATCTACAATTCTCCTGATTCTCCAGTGGACGCGCATGTGGCGTCGCGCTTCGAGAACATTCAACAGCTGACAGTGCATGCGCCGTCGTGCTGTATATATACTCAAGGTCGGCGCTCGCTCGCTCAGTTGCCGCTCGTCGGTTGGTTTGTACGGCGCGTCGACGTCCAAGGTCGCGGTGAAATGAATTCCAACGAATCCACAAACACAATGATCGACGTCCCTTCGACCAGCGCCGCCCTTTCGCATACGTGTGTACGTGTTCACTCATTTAACAACCCCTCCTACAACCACGTTAACCAATTTAGCCATCGACCCAAGTAAGTCGCAAATTAACACCCCATTTCACAACCACGTTAACCAATTTAGCCATCGACCCAAGTAAGTCGCACTTTAACACCCCGTTAACCAATTATATGCTCCGCATCCTCCTCAGTGTTCCCCCGAGGGAAGCTGCGGGCAATTTTTTATCATCGCTGTGTTCGGAACGGTTATTGAGGGTCCAAACAGTGTCTATTTTTATTATTGAAACAGTCTTTTGTTTTCAAATGGACGTCATTTTAAGTATATATTAATGTATAAACAGCGTCCACGTAACTCGTGTCTTACTCACACAATGCCTGCCATAGAGACGTTCAAACTTGTCGTTCAGACAAGAAATATCCTTCTCATATCAGTTTTAGTTCAGATAAGCTTGGACCACCTGCGGATCTTTGAAGTGCACCGAAATCTAAATACACCAGGTAGTTTTCGGATTTTGTCCTGGTTCAAACGTGGCCACCGTGGCTGAGGATCACATCCATGGTGTCTGTCTTTGCAGAGCAGCAAATTAGTCGCGAAGATACCAGCGCTATGGGCGTCGGCAAGGGGAGCAAGAGGGCGCTTGCCCCACTCAAGCCACCCCAGCACTTGCCCCCCCCCCCTCCACACACCAACTTAAGCTATACGTCAGCGCTCTCCCTATGCCCCAGCCCCAATGCAACATGAGCTTGCGACCACCCCCCTCCCTCCCACTCAAGAAAAAATATTGTCCACGAGCCGAGCGTGCACAGCGCTTATGCATGGTTCTGTAGGTACCATCCATTGGTACCATTGATCTATTGGTACCAGTGGTCTATTGGTACCATTGGTCTGTTGGTACCATGGCGTGCATCAATTTAGGGACTATGCATAACAGCCATCATTCATTATGGATATAAAGTGCCTCCTAGCTCATACTGATGTAAAAAGCCAGCGCTACAACAATTACAAAATAAAAACCGCAGCATATCCACAAAGTGAATGATTATGAGCGGGGCGAAGCGCTAGAGGGTTTCATCGCTAAACCATGAACCATCCGCGAATATCACCCACTACACCGTCACAGACGTGACAAACAATGTATATATTTACACAAGAGATTTTATTATTCGTAAGCTGTAGCTATACGTCGCTTCCGTTCCCCCTTCATTAAAACGGCTTTATGGTTGACGAAATGGTGGATTGGTGACGGGGAATAGTGGGATGTTCGCAAGGACGAAGTAGCAGTAAGCAAAGGCGGAACTATAGGTGGTCAGATACAGGCACAGAAGGAATGGACAGACCCACGCCTTTATGAGCTTTGCCTATAAAAATAAATAAAGAGGACGTGCGCTGTACCCACAAGTAACGTTTTTTTTAATTGAAAGAAGGTATTTTTTGTGCAGCCCTTTCAGGCTATATGCTTCTCCTGCTGACATCATCTCGATGCCATTCGGTTTTCACGTACTGTGATCATATTTGTGTGACGATGTTGGCTGCTTATAAATGGCCTCTTTTTTTTCTTCATAGAGGCTTCAGTTGTGACTAGTTAGTACAGCTCATATATTATCTTCAACTCTTCTTTTGTAATTGTACTAGCGATGCCCTTTTACACCCGCATGGACCCATATATGTGGGGTTTAACGTTCCAAAACCTCCATATGATTATGAGAGACGCCGTAGTGGAGGGCTCCGGAATTTCCGACCACCTGAGATTCTTTAACATGAAGCCAAATCTGAGCACACGGGCCTACAGCATTTTCGCTTCCATCGAGAATGCAGCCGCCGCAGCCGGGATTCGATCCCGCGACCTGCGGGGCAGCAGCCGAGTATTTTAGCCACTAGACCACCACGGCGAGGCGCCAGCCTGCACCCAAACCAACACGCCCGTATACTTGTTTCTCTGCTTCCTAGCTTTTTTTTTTACTATAAAGGATCGTTTTTTTTTACCTTTGAAGGCCAACTGCGTTTTTTACCCATAAAGGCCAACCTTAAAGGCCAGTGAATGTCAATGAAATTCACTTAAGGTACATTCATTTGGACGTTTGCACCATTCATGCGAAACTGCAGGCTTGAAAGTTTCGCATATTCATTTCAAATGAATTTTATGGCTTGCCTGGAAACGCTCATCTCGCTTGCCAGAATTAATGGCAACACTGTGTGTGTGACGTTGAGTTTCACCTGGTGGAAGTGACGGACTGATGTGCCACTGCAGCGTCTGCTTGTCTGCTATGGATTGTGTGGGTTTTGCCGGTGCTTCCTTGGTTGAGCGTGTGATTTCCTTTTCCGCGTTGGTGGGCGTGCGATAGGCCCCAAGTGGTGTTAAGCTGTGAGCCATACACAATTGGTCATATATCCACCATAACAGAGTTAGCGTATTAGCCGGTCGCCGTGGACGATGGATGGATGGATGGATTGATATGGCTGTACCCTTTCGAAATCAGGTGGTGGCTAGCGCCACCAAGCCGTATAATACATAATGAACCAAAAACTAGATTTATCTTTTTTTCTTTAAATAGTAAGGTTGAGGACTGGTACTTTGCAATGAAGGGTTTAATTTTCACTCGTGCCTTGACTTAAGCCACCAATCAGATAACCTCCTTCTAGTTAATTCTACCTGCTTAAAGTCTGTTTTGCCCTCACTGTCACTAAACTCCAGTGCTTTGAAAAGCTCTGTGCCATCATTCTGAACTATAGGGTGAAGCTCTCTACAGAACATTATCAAGTGTTCGGCAATTTCATCCTCCTCCCCACAAGCACTGCATAACCTGTCTACCTCTTCGTATTTGGTCCGATATGTCTTGGTCCGTAATACTCCCATCCTCGCCTTAAAAACTAGAGAACTACCCCGAGTGTTATCATAGATCCTTTCCTTGGTAATTTCTTGCTTAAAAGTTTAATATATCGAAAAGTGCGGACTTTTTAATCATGCCGATGCTCCACATATCGGTCTCAGCTTCCTTCACCTTCGTCCTAACCAATACTTCTTTTTGGTTTGGCCCCCTGCTGTTTCTAAGTATTTACCCGTCAATTTTTTTATTCGCTTCCTCCGTTTTGTATCGACATTCTTCATGTACAAGTATCTGAAAGCCTTCTTATCCCAACGCTCCCCCCCCCCCATTTCTCTCAATCGCTTCTCAAATTTTATCCTGCTGCTAGCTTCCCTGCCCTCAAATGATGCCCATCCCATATTGGCTTGTACTCCCTGATTTGGTGTATTCCCGTGAGCTCATAAGGCAAGCCTACCTATTCCACGTTGCTTAATTTCTAATCTTGCTTGAACTTCTGATCTCATGCACAAGACCGCATTGCCGAACGTCAGACCAGGAACCATGACCCCTTTCCATATCCTCTCACAACATCATACAATTCCGCGGTGCCCTATTTTTCATCACTTCTGCATTCTTGTTACCATTAGTCGTCACATATATTCCGTGTTCCCTTAGGCACTTGGTCCCATTGCTTCTCCATACGCCCAGATATTTGTATTTATCTGTTATCTCTAGTCGTGACCTGTATTCTAAGCTCACTACCTTCACTATCATTGAAAATCATGACTGCCGATTTTTCCTTACCGAACCAGAAATCTAACCTATCTCCCTCATTACCGCAGATGTCCATCAATCTCTGCAAATCTTCCTTGTTGTCGGCCATTAGCACTATATCATCTGCGTACATCAATGCTGGTAGTGCCTGTTCAATGATGTTTCCTTGTTTGATGAAAGAGAGGTTGAAGCCCAGTTCACTTCCCTCTAATTTGGCCTCTAATCCTTGTAGGTACATCATGAATAATAAGGGTGACATGGGGCACCCCTGCCTAAGCCCCCGTTTTACTTCTGCAGGCTTGGATACCTGTTTTTCCCATTTTATAACTACCTGGTTACCTTTATAGATATCCTTTAAAAGATTAGTGACTCCATCTTCCACACCTAGTGTGTCCAGTATTCTCCACAAGTCCTCTTGAACCACGCTATCGTACGCTCCCTTGATATCCAAAAATGCTAGCCACAGGGGCCTGTGTTCCTTTTCTGCCATTTCGATGCACTGCGTCAGTGGGAACAGATTGTATTCCAACCTCCTGTGTTTCCGAAACCCATTCTGCCGTTCCCCCAGCACCTTCTCATCCTCTATCCATGCCTGAAGTCTCATTTATAATCTGCATCGCCAGCCTGTAGACCACTGATATCACTGTTATGGAATGGTAGTTGTTTATGTCAGCTTTGTCCCCCTTTCCTTGACAGATCATGCTCATCCTGCTAAGTTTCCATCCATCTGGGGTATTCACCATGGGTTATTTTTTTTTTTGCTCACTGCCTCTCTCAAAGTCTGCTTATACTTCAGGCCCATTGTCTTTAGCAGCATAATTGGAATGCCATCTGGGCGTGTTGATGTACTACTAGGAACCCTCTTCTCAGCCCTTTCCCATTCTCGTAAAAACGGAGGCACTGCGCCACTTGATTGATCCTTGTCTAATGTGGTGCATAAAGCACTTCTTTGTTGAAATTTTTCTGTCACTCTTGTTCTTATATATTCAATAGCTTTGTCCCCTTCTAGCCTAGCACCTTGAAATGTAGCACCTTGAAATTATAAACGTCATCTGTAGGCTTGCATCATTTTTAGGGAGTTTAGATGGTTCCAAAATTTCGCAGCTGCCTTTCTGTCCTTTTTATGTACTTCTACCAGCCACTGAGCCCCTTTTCTTCTACTCTTTTCATTGATCAGAAGGGATGCATTCCTTCTACAGCTTAGAAAGATATCTCATTTGCTTTTAACATCAACTGTCGGTTCACCCCGCTGCTTAACATGTCTGTTTTCCCTAGAGGCTTCCTGACGTTTTGCTATGGCTCTCTTAACTTCCTCATCCCACCGATTCTTGGGTTTCTGTCTTCTTTTTCGGGGTGACTTGTAACGTGTCTTAGCAAGCTCTAGCTCAGTCTAAATAGATTCGTGTATGCCCACACTGTTTTACTCTCCTCAGTGATTAGTCTCTCAATTTGTTTAGTAGCTATTTCTATTGGCCTTTCTGAATAAACATTTCCTGTAGTTGCTCATCTAGTTTCCTTCCCACTTTTACTGCTCTTTCAAACTTAACTTGATACGCTTGTGATCACTACCCAGACTTCTGGAGCCACATTCATCTATGTGCATTCATTTGAGCCTATCCTACATCTTATGTGACATCAGTGCGTAATCTATCGTCGACTGCAGCCATCCTACCTCCCATGTTATTTGCCCTTCCCACTTCTCAGTACTGTTGCGAATGATCAAATGATGCCTTTCACACATATCCATGATCATTTTGCCTGTTGGGTTGGTATACTGTGATAACTGCGACGAGCGAGCCGTAGGGGCAAAAACCCCGAGCGCGGAATCGAAACGAAAAGGAAGAAGAGAAGAAAGAAGACTGGTGCAGCGAACGTACACAGCCGGCTTCGATGGTTGTCGGGGCTTTCGACCCCGTGTCCTGGGCGCTCGCCCCGGTCGAGCGTGACCTGGACGCCAGCAAGATGTCAGGGTGCGGGACATCGACGTAAGCTCAAGCCAGCGAGCTACACGAGAAGGTGTGTTCCCACCGTGGACGCTACTGTGACGGACTCAACGCAACGTTGCCCGGTAATACGGTCACCGCAACGACGGTGCCCGAGTTAAGTGCGTTGAGTGTTAAGATGTAGACTTACATCTCGCGTGGACAGGAACTTCCCAGTAGAATTTCTTTAACCTCGTATCGTCCTGATGTTTTTGTGAGACTTCTTCGTGTGTGTTCTTGTCCTCGTCCAATATAAAGAACGTCTTCGTGTTATCTGGTTGGCTTGAGTGCGTCCGATCACCTGGGGCCATTGCGTTAACCCCTTACTCACCACTTATACCCATCTCTATCTTCCATGTGCGCAGTCATATGTCCCAGTATAATTATCTCGCACTCTATTCCTAATTCCTCAATGTCATTTGATATACACTACACCATTGCCTGGTTTTCCTCTCAGGCCTTTGCTGCCGTCCACAAGTACACCAAACCAAGGAGTGTTATGTGCCCTGCCACTTTCCATTTTAGCCATAAATGTTCCTTGCACTCCTGCTTGATCCTTTGCCAGTCTGTACTTCTATAATTGAATGCCCCAATACCAACCCCCTCTCCGCTGCCTACTGTTCTATTACAATATTCCCACGCGAAGTCCAGATTGTTAGGATGTTGTTCTATGTCCCTAAGCTGTGTTTCTACCAAACCGTATACCATCGGCCCCTCTTCCCTTAGCTGTTCTTTCTATCTCTTCCCACTTCAGCCTGTTCCTGCCACCCTGCATGTTGATATACCCTATGTCTGAATTTGCTTGGCGCTCGTGGCTACGTCTATTTCTGCCCCGCACTCTACCTATCTTAGATACTGGTGCCACTTGGAATTGTATCTGTCCATACCACCTTGTCAAAGAGTCTCCCTGGTTGTTTTCCTCGTTTCTAGCTATCCTGCACCCCGAAGGGCCCGCGTGCCCCCCCAAAAAAGCTACTGCGCGTCCTGCAAGTCGCCAACCCACCTCATGACCTAGCCTCCCATCAAAGTGAATTCTGTTTCTTTGAAAACCACCCCACCTATGCACCTGACAGCGTGGACAGGTAGTGCCATCTGGCAGGCATTATGTGCAATCAGAGAAGTTCTGGCAGCGTACCCTCACACGTAGAAGTGGACTTGGTTGGGTTTCGGTTTCGGTATTGCATTTTTTGGTAATTAAAATTATTTTCGATTTTTTAAAGCATTTTAGTTATCGGGCACGTGAGAAGAGTGTTTAAGGATTGTCAAAGCACCATTATTCTGACATGTTAAAAAAAGTCGCCGGAGTTAGCCTTTAAATGATACATTAATTAGTTTTACGCATTGCCAAAGAAACGTTCCTCGTTCGCATGAAAATAAGCGTTGCTTAGTTGCTAAATAAACTTGATTTGGCCCATAACTACGACTCTGTAGTTTATTAGGACCAGAATAAGGTTTGTTGACCGACAAAACGATTGGCCAACGGTTGTTGCTGGGCCCGGGGCTCGGTTGCCAGGGATCTACCGTTCGAGGAACATCTCAAGTAAGTGCTCATGATCGTCACGCACTGGAGTCAGTGAACAAAGTTCAAAGCATTTCAGTTTGATTTTAATGTTCCCGGCACTCAACATCTGCAAGCCACGCCCCCCGGAATGGACATTGTCGTGGCAAGTCAGCACGATTCAATGGGTTCGCGAAATCTGCTTACTGTGTGCAACCAGGTTCGCTGACGGAGTCGTTGTGCGGTAGTCGAGTCGTCGTTGTTTGCGCGCACATATATAACAAGCGAATGACGACAGAGCTGCTGTTATCACGCCACCACGTGACTTAGTCCTACGCCACATTGTGTTGATACGTCACTTTCATACCACCACCTCAATTCGAAACAGAACGGCTTTTTAAGAAAAACTTTTTTTACGACATAATTAAGGTGTCAGGGAGAAATGCTACTGAGAAACACCCATTTTTTTAATTTACATATTTTTTTACTTTAACTTTCTTTCTCAAGTATGCTTTCTCTACTTTCATGACAAAAAACATACCTCTAGTCATTAAACTCCAATAAGCATAAAACCTCTTTTAAAGAGCACAATGTGGCTATAAAGACTGAAAGATCCTTAAGCTTTGATCACTCTTAAGAGTTGAACGCGATAGCGATGTCGTGTCCCTCGTGCGTACTGACTTCAATATGGCTTGTGCCAGTGAAGCTTTCGCATACAGCTGCATTCTGTGTAATGGACAGCATGCTGTAAAGCACGGGCAATTGTGCGCGTGAAGTCTTTTCGATCTTGCTATGCACCTATTACGTGGCCTTAAAAAAAAAGGCGCAGTAACGTGTCTGCTTTTTGTAGTGGTTGGCCCACTGTAAACCATGAATCATGATAATCACGCGTTCTGGCACTCGATCGCAATGTATACGCTTGTATATATATACCACGCATTATTACTACGATATTACATGTTTTTTTTTTGAAGAACCTATACAAGACGCGTGTGTTTTTTAAAGCGTGTAATTTACTTTCGCTGCACTTCCGTACAAAGGAAGTTAATTTCACTATCTCCGAGTGGTGCCCCGCGTTACGCTGTGGTGAAGTCATCACGCCGTCCAGATGGAAGGATGCTATTGCAAGTTCCGGACTTGAACAGCAGCCATGGGCACGCCACCGGGCCTTCGACGCAGCAAAGAGACTTGGTCTTTCTGTTACGACGTGGGAGCGGCCCGCAACGTGATAAATCACGTTCCGAGGGACGAAATACAGTTTATCCATCTATCCATCCAAGCAGACACGTAGTTTTGTAGTAGAACCCCCGCTTTCCACGCAAACGACCCGGGTTCGAATCTCATTTAGACCCATAATCACGGAGCACAAATAAACGACATGGGACCAAGAAAGACAAACACACACCACGAGTGCTCTGGTATGTGTTCTGCGCTCAGATATTTACTTAAGCATGAGATTACAACAGGTGGCTCGCTCAAAGTATACAAGCTTTATCCCATAGTGCTCCGTGCGCCCGTGACCTAACATAACATAACCTGTCTTCCTATCGAAGCTTCCAGGTGGAGAGTTCGCTATATGTGGATCAACACTGCACAGTGAAGGTATACGCGGGGAGCATGAACTTGGGACGTTTTCCTGCACACTGCGAAGGAAAATCGCTCGTGTTTTCAAAGAGCGACAATCACACAGTACGCTTATGTTGAGGCTTGTCCATGCTGAGCACTCCTAATGAGAGTTTGATTCCTTCAACCCCGAGTTTTCAGGTTACAAAGATGCCATGACACTCGCTCGTCGAATTGTCAAAATTAACGTTTTGAAAGACCTTCTAGTAGAAAAATGTGCAATCGCTCACTATCGTCTGTCATCAAGCCGCGTAAGGTATAACCTATTCGGAGCCGTGGGAAAATCTCTAGACTCAATAAAAAGACGCCGAACCCATAAAAGAGACAAAAAGAGCCATAGTTTTAGCATCGCTGGGTGTCACCTCGAGCCATAAAATGCGACGTGGGACCCCTTGGAACACAAAGCGTTCCACGTTCGCCACGTTGGCTGCGAGTGGTGCTAACCGAGATTCCTTGGAATTGCACGCAAAGATTGATTGATTGATATGTGGGGTTTAACGTCGCAAAACCACCATATGATTATGAGGGACGCCGTAGTGGAGGGCTCTGGAAATTTCGGCCACCTGGGGTTCTTTAACGCGCACCAAAATCTGAGTACAAGGGCCTACAATATTTCCGCCTCCATCGGAAATGCAGCCGCCGCAACCGGGATTCGATTCCGCGACGTGCGGGTTAGCAGTCAAGTACCTTAGCCACTAGACAAACGCGGCGGGGCTGCACGTAAAGAAACACCCAAGTAAGTGTACGAGGAAAGCGTCTTATTTCTACACTACAGCTAAAAAAAACAACTGCAAGAATTATCCTAAAAACTTTCCTTGGCTTCGTCTTGTCAATTGGCTTCTTCATGTTTGGTAATCAATGAAACGTGTCCCTAGAACCGTAGAATTTTCTACAATTCACCAGAAAGAACTCTTGGTACACAGGTCATCCCGCCACTATGGGAATTATGGGTAGTACGCATACTTGCCTGGTTTTCGTGCTTGCGACCTTCGAACGCATTTGTGTATTTATTTATATATTTATTTATTTATTTATTTACCACAGTACCCTCAGCGCAAAAAAGCATTACAGAGGAGGGGAAGGGGGTTACACAATACATAATTGATAGTAAGTACATAATTACAGGTATTGTAACACAACAGAAAAAAATAACAGCGAATCAAGCATTGAACTCCACAATCAAAAACTGATGATGACAACAAAATTAAGTGGCACATAAGATCACAACAAAAAGTGGAAGGCAGAGTTAGTGGTGACGATGGCACTATCATTAGTAAGATGAATCCACCGCAAAACTGTGAGGGGAAAAAATGTGTTCCTAAACGACTCAGTTCTGCACTTGTATTGTTTGTATGGTCAAGTCATGTTGAGATGCAATTCGGTCAAAATATGTACTTATCTCTATGTATACCTGTTTTAGAATGAAATATGCTACGAAACATTTTTAATCTTAACTTTTTCCTCTGCATTTCCAGACTTTCCCACCCTAAACTCTCGTTTGCGAAATATATGTTGAATTGCGACCTATAATCTTGGAGAACAATCTTTGTAGTTAAATATTGTACCCTTTCTAGTGCCTTGATTTCCTGTTTTAATTACATATCCCAAGCTGTGAAAGCATACTCGATTATAGGCCAGACGTTCATTTCATACAGTATAGTTGTTTTGTTTCTATCGGGAAACGTGTAGCGTTCCTACGCAGGAAGTCCAACATTTCACAGGCTTTAGCTGTTATATATCGAATATAACAAGCCAAACATAAATTTTCTGCTAAGAATACTCCTAAATACTTAAATTATCTCACTGACGTAGTATGCTTGCCATTTATCTTATAATTAAACTCGTAATTTAACTGCATTCTTGTAAATGGCGTTTTTACTGTCTCATAAAAATTTATGCGCATTTTTCAAACCTTGCATCAATTAAACAACCTCTCCAAGTCGTTTTGCAATCAAGTACAATCGCCTGGACCACGAATTATTCAGAATAACACGCAGTCATCTGCGAATAATCGCACAAAAGTCGAGAGACCATCGCAGATATTGTTTAAAAAATAAAAACAACAATAGGCCAAGAAAAGAACCTTGCAAGATTCCAGATCAGTGTCACTCCAACCTCCTGAGAGCTTGTGTTGGTAACAATAATCCTTTGACTACGTGTACTTACGTAATGTTTGATCCAAGTAATAACTGATGTGTTTATGTCATACCACTCTGGTTTTCAATCAACTGGGAGTGGGGTACGAGATCAATAACTTTCTTGAAATCAATGAAGACCACGTCTTCTACCAGTCCGTTATCAGAAGCGCTTGATATTTCGTGTTCGAGATCTGTTAGCTGCGTCACACCAGAACGACCACTACGGAAATCATGTTGTGGTATCAGTAATGCCTTCACATTCAGGTGGGTAATGTTGGTGAACAGGACATGTTCAAATAATTTACACACAACACTAGTGAGTGAAAGCGGTCTGTTATTCTGAACGTCGTAGCGAAGACCCGACTTGTGCACCGGAGCTACGTTTGCCATTTTCCAATCGTTGGGCAATACACCTCCATCTAGCGATTTTTTTTAATAAAACACACGCGTACCTGAAGACTGATCGGGTGCATAAGGAAAGCAGTTGCGGTGACAAGTCGTCTGGTTCTGCCGCCTTTGCATTATCTAAATCGTTTAGTAGTAGTTCAGTACCATGCTGAGAAAAATTATGTCATACATTCGTACTGGGCATGATTTATCACAGCGCAATACTAGCGTGTTATCCCCGGTTTTGCCGCACACAAACACTGAGCCAGAAAATGAGTCAAAGCACTTCGTCTTAGCGTGGCTATCGTGAACAATAGGACGATCGTGCAACAAGGCAGGTATAGTTATGTTGTCTTTTTTCATTGGTTTTGATAACACTCCGGAATTCATTAGGCCGATCTTTGAGCTTTGTATGAAAAGTAGAAAGTAATATATCTTCAGCTTGTTTTACCGCAGTCTTCATATCCACTGTCACGTGGTTCAACTTGTCTATTGTTGAAGGTGATGGGTGCGCCGCATAAACAGCACGGGCACGTTTCCTGCACGTAGTGACGATGCTGATTTCTTTAGTACGCCACGGCTTTTTTTTTTTTGCTGTGGCGAGTCGTCATTGTCCACGATGGCACGTATTGCCCACGCAGCCCCGACAACTTTTCTTTAAATATTTTCCACGGTTCATGTACACTGTCGTCCTTTATGAAAGGGAACACGCGAACGCGTGGCCTGCGCTCTGCGTCGGCTGCCTACAGCACCATCAACCGACAACAAAAGGAAACACGTTCGCTTTTAGCGTCATCTGTTGCCTAAATAATAACTAGTTATGGCCGGTAGACAAGCGCTGCTACATTGCACTCTCCGCTCACGCCCGCAGTGCGTAGTCCACTGTCAACATACCAAACGTTGTTCGCGACTATGGGGCAAGCTGCAATGATCGCCCGATATCGCTCACCACGCGAGCGATCACGGAACGTAATCTAGCAGCGCTTGTCTACCGGCCATAACTCGTTATCTTGCTTGGCGATAGATGGCGCGAAAAGCAAACGCGCTTTCTTCACTTGTCGGTTGATGGTGCTGTAGGCCGCCGCTGCACAGCGCATGCACGCGTTCAGCCAACGTTTCAAATACGTCGTAATAATCGTCGAGTGCTTCAGAGACGGCACTTGTTTCGGCTTTTGAATAATTATACATCAACCTGCGGCCACTACTTGGCGCTTCTTGCACTTGTATATTTGTTTCACATAACACAACACTGTGACCATTGCTGTGTTTTGATTTTGTTTAAGGTAAAAAAAAACAAACCATTCTGAACTTCGTGACTGGATTTAAATTGTTGAGCCTGAAAAAGGTAAGGTGGCGAAGTGCCATTGCTGAATATTTGCAGAATATTGTTTCGTAACAAGGCAGCTTCAAGCCACTCGAAGCCAAGCGGATCTAAATGAGCAATGATTAGACCAGTTTATGTAATACTTATTTCCTTGCTTGCTGGAACACCGTGCGTCACCGCCTCCCGTATATAGACACTAGTGCCAGAGTTCTCTCTATTGTATTTGGAGTAACAAAAGGGCCGCTCCGCGCGCTTCCCGCACAGCCGCAACGCACATGCCGGGACCACTACCGCACTCAAGCGGGGGACAAATAAGACAATTGTTGACGCTGCGGAGGGTGAAAGAGCGTCGCCAATAGGCTTATTTGTCCCCGCTTGAGTGCGTTAGGAGTCCCAGCACCTGTGTTGCGGCTGTGCGGGAAACGCGTGGAACGGCCCCAAGCCTAGACAATTACTCATCTTTTGTTAATAAACAGAGACAGAATGCAGATAATAAAGAAACGAAAGAAATAAATAAAGAAATAAGGGAACAGGCAAGAAGGCAATGCATCCACCTGTGTTGACAAAAAAAACTGGAACGAAAGTTGAGCGCAAGGTCACATATGACAGCAGTTTACTAACCCTCTTATGTGCGTCAGGTGAAGACACGAAAGAAAACGGTAAACACGTCAAATATCGTACCTGTAATCATTCTTTCAATCCGGTGAGACGTTTTCTTCAGTTGATTTTGCAACTCCGGGCGCTGGAGATGAATTAAGTACTTAACACGTTCCACGCGCTTGAGTTTTTTTTTTCTTGCGAAAAACGGGATGAGCCACAAAAATTCTTTCGTGATTTTGCGGAATCGGCAACAAAAGATATAAAAAGAAACGTGGCTATTTATAGCGATGTTGCTACGCCAAGGCAGGGAGGGTAGCCAGTTCTAATTCGAAACCCTGCGCTGTAGAAAGGGGGCTAAGGGTGGAATGAAAAATTCGTAGTTAGCACGCCAGCTACTCTGATATTATTGAGGGCCGCCTGTTAGGATCATCAAGCGTAATTAAAATAAAATAGCTGCTGTCATCTATCTTTGAAGTTGCCTGGTAGAGACACTGTCACGCATAAAATTACCATAAGTTTCTTAGTTCAACACAAAAGTAGTGCGTGCGGGAAGCTGGTTTCCTCGTCTGCAAGAAGTAGTGCCGCAAGAGCTACCATCAAGTTTTCAGTAGCCCAGTAAAAGAAAAAGTGTACAGCGCGAAAAAAAAACAGATAAGCATCCGCGCCCCAGACGCCAATAATAAGCAGTCCATTATTGTATTTGGGACGATTTGCCGTTTTAGATGCGGAGCATCTAATACTCGAGGCTTGTAGTGCGGCGCCGTCCGCAAGCTTCCTCCTCCTTCTTCCACCATCTGTGCATCCCTTCCTCCTCTACACACCGCGCGCGCTTCACTCCTCCACCATCTGTGCACCCTTCCTCCTCTACACACCGCGTGCGCTTCTCCTCTTCACGAACATTCGCTAGCTGTATAATCTAGCGCGCATGCGCCGTCACGCTTCGAAAACATTGGCAGCTGACGCGCGCGCATGCGCCGTTGCGCTTCTCCCCCTTCTCGAACATTCGACAGCTGACAGTGCATGCGCCGTCGCGCTGTATATATACTCAATGTCGGCGCTCGCTCGCTCAGTTGCCGCTCGTCGGTTGGTTTGTACGGCGCGTCGACGTCCAAGGTCGCGGTGAAATGAATTCCAACGAATCCACAAACACAATGATCGACGTCCCTTCGACCAGCGCCGCCCTTTCGCATACGTGCGTACGTGTTCACTCATTTAACACCCCCTCCTACAACCACGTTAACCAATTTAGCCATCGACCCAAGTAAGTCGCAATTTAACACCCCATTTCACAACCACGTTAACCAATTTAGCCATCGACCCAAGTAAGTCGCACTTTAACACCCCGTTAACCAATTATATGCTCCGCATCCTCCTCAGTGTTCCCCCGAGGGAAGCTGCGGGCAATTTTTTTCCTGACTCTCCTCTTTTCAAAGTTTCTCACGTCAGCTTCCGTACTGAGATAACACAGCTGACGCATTTCCTGTGTGCTCGCTGCGCTTAATTTAGGTATAAACGGGGCCACAATTTTATATGATTATATCAAATTACGTAACTTTTCTTTCGCGAGTTTTTTTTTTTTAAGTTGGCATGCCATAAATTATCACGTCTTACAACTTGTCGGTATAAACAGTGGCTCACAAAATAACAAATAAAAGTTAATTACCATGTTCTATTAACTACTCACTTCATTGTATTTTTGGGAGCGGCAACGTTTTTCCGGCTTGACGTAAAGTACGTTTGCAAATGCTGCTGGGGCGTCACTGTCATAGAATTTTAATCAAAGTTCTGTATTTTCCTTTAAAAAATGAACTACCCGTTGTAGTGAACCGACACGCCAAATAGCGATGTGATGGAAGTATGAGTAGGTTCCAAATAAAATAAAAGTAATAATAACAGAATAGCTACGACGTAACCGCAAAACAATAATACTTAAGTTAACAATGTTCGAACGCTGTTTGACTGCAGTTCGAAACAGTTTTGAACATCGTTCTGTAGCAATGATACCAGAAACCTGGCTTCCCAGCACTTGCTATAGTTCACAGTTTGCTTTGATCAGTAGCAAAGTGATGTCGAAATATGCGCTAAAGCACAGTGGCAATACAACTTCACACTGGAACTCTTAAAATACATATGCAAGGGCATTGTGCAACGTAGTTGCCTACGCAGCGAAGTTGGTGCGGTCAGATTTTGATTCCCGCTTTCGAAAGAAATAGTTCCATGCTTCATAAGATTTCGCAACAGGCTCAATAATTGCCTTGCGAGCATTTGTGGGTGAAACCAAAGCGGTATTTAAGTATTATGTCTTACCTGTAGTGTTCTTGCAAATCAAAGAGAAGCTCATTCAGTCGCGCTTTACACTGCCAGTGCAAGAGTAGAAATGGCGTCTACGTTGCCCTGATGGTTCCTCCAGACAGAAAGAGAGGGGGGGGGGAACGCTTATTGTCAGGGCGATAACAGATGGCGACACGAGCGACGACACGACGACAGTAGCCACTCGCCAGCAAAAAAAAATGCTTCGTCATTGCGCTGTCAGTGCCAGTAACAATGGTGACGGGGTCCTGTTGCTTTGGAATGTACGCCGCATGGCGATATCAAGCCATCCATTGCCAATGGGGAGATGACAGAAGGGCATGTATATGAAGAACCTGTTGTTGGGCTAATTGGTAGCTCATTTAAAAAAAGTATAATTGGTGCGCAAACACGTGGCACGTTAACGCTTGCACACCAAGGAACCAGCGCTGGGCGTGTTTAATGTCAGGGTGTGTGCATGTGCTATTGTGCCATGTGTTTGCGCTATATATATATATATATATATATATATATATATATATTAAATTTAGCATCAATGTTTTTCTGTTTGTCAGGGTGCGTGAGGACCTTGGGTACTTTCTTGTCCGGCATAGTGCAGCCATCGCCACTAAATGAACACAGGGACTTTCAAACAGCTATAAAAATGGACAACTATGTCTATCTAACGGAAAACATACCATGCCTTTGAAGAGGCGTTCATCAAGCAAGCAGCAAACGCTAGATAATGTGCTGCCATCTGTGATGCATTGTGAGACTCTTTATGGCCTCTCAAACGGCGAGCGTGCGGTGTGTATCTCTGAGGCCATGCTTTAGATCAAAAACTAGTATGTACTATTCGCACGCACGTGCTGGTACAATCTACTGTGTGCGTGTGTGTTCGTGTGTGTTTCTGTGTGTATAACAAAACACACATTAATAAGTATGCACTAGGCGGTTGAAGGGCGCACTGTGGGCCGGATTTCACTATCGCGTTCAACTCTTAAAGGCGAAGCTTAAGGGTCCCCAATTTTTGGTTCATAAAACCCTTTTTCGAGAGAAAAGGGTGTCATTTCTAACTGATTTCGTCAATTAATTGTCGATTTCAGGCCACGTGCTGCGCTGTAATGTTTGACTTGCGTGATCTGAGGAACTTCAACTACCGATCATGCTGAAAGCGGAGCACGTTGTAAACACTGACCATGTTAAAAAAGTGTTACAGGGACCCTTGTAAGAGTTATATTGGATGCATGTGATATCGGAGCGTACGATTACTTTAGATGAGGGCCAATTAACTGTCGAGCTAATTGATGAAAATTGATTTATTGAGGTCATTCAAATAACAGGCTTGGCTTCAGAGCTCTTTACATCGTTGCGACACCTGGTGGAGCAGATCTGGTCCATCTGAAACGCGATTTAAACATACTCTATTTTTTTCTAACCTGGTTTTATTGCTAACACTGCATTTTGGGATTTGTCTTTGGGCTGTCGTCTGCCGCGATAAATAAGGTAAAAGGCTTCGGTGGTCGGTTTATAACCCGAAAACAGCGGCATCGGTCCCGGCCGCAGTGATGGCATTTTGGTGGAGGCAAAAGTGTAAGCCGAAGAGTAACTGATGGTCGAAACTCCCAGAGCCCTTTACTGCGGCTTGCTTCATAGATTCATAGTAATGTCGTAGTTCTAGCTCGTAAAACGCAAGATAACGTTGTTATCTTCTGGCAATTCCATTTTGATACTTCCTATTTTGGTGCGCCGCGGACACCTTAAGTCTCCTGGACGCAACGACGCGAGATCACCACGTGGTTCAATCATACTTAATGGTTAAACGCAGAAAAAAAAATTCCAGCAGTAACCTATACCCACAGTCCACGGGATACGTTTGATTTGATGCACACTGCTAATGTCTTGCACACTGTTTATATAAATATACCATTTGGCAATATACTCGAAATTCGTTTTCATAGCTTTCTTCACAAGTCCAAAGAAAGCAACACCGATGCGTTTGTTTTTCTGATGATTCTCGATTAATATTTTGATTTATTTATTGATATGTGGGGTTGAACGTTCCAAAACAACCATATGTCGATTTATATTTTGCGTGCCATTGGAGTATCCACAGAGGCGTTTGCTCCTGCCCCTCTACTCCTTGCAACTTTTTTTTTAATTTCGCACGTGTATACACGCACACATGCAAGCGATAGAAACGAACATGGATACAGCAAGATAAAACTCCTAACACCAGTCCTCATCTACACTGAAAACGATTACTAGCGACGCCCTAGTTTTGTACCTAACCGTTGCCCTATATTATTCAAGCACAGTTCCTTGTTTTAGTGCCTAGTGCACAAAAACAGTCGGTAACTTGCACAACGTCGGAGTCAATTCAGATGGTGCTGTAATGTAACCCATCCACGTGTTATATTAGTTCGGTTTAAATCAAATTTCGGCAAACCAAAATACCGGCCAGATATGGCGAGAATAAGCTAAATCTAAGGAGACGGCGAGGCTTCACGACAACATGCTTACAGACACTCCCGAACAAAGTTTTGCACCTAAAAGAAAAAAAA
This sequence comes from Rhipicephalus annulatus, assembly GCA_013436015.1. Classification (NCBI taxonomy): domain Eukaryota; kingdom Metazoa; phylum Arthropoda; class Arachnida; order Ixodida; family Ixodidae; genus Rhipicephalus; species Rhipicephalus annulatus. Next base: position 32,265 of record WOVY01005282.1, on the reverse strand, counting down.
TGAAAACAATTTAAAGAAGCGACGCAGCGTCCATTTCGACACAGTGTGGCTTTCTGAAAGCTCGGGGAGGAGGTCAAGGTAATCAGAGTTCAAAGATCCCGGCGCTTGCTCCGGACAAACAACTCCTGAAGCACTTGCGACAGCATCACCCACCAGGCTCGAATCGCGACACTCGAAGCGCTAGAGTCGTCACATGATGGCGTCTCTTTCCATCCTGTTGACACATGCTGTACTTCCTGCTGTCCCTTGTAATTCTTTTTTATTTCCGAAACAGCGGCGCGACAGCGATTGTTCTAAAGGGGACAATCACGGCGTAAAGCCACTTCTAAAGTCGACGGCCAGCGCTCAGCAGCGTGCTGCGCCTGTAAAAAGCTTGCGCCCTAAAGTCGTCTTTTTTGCCTTTTATGTCCGCGTCGAACCGACAGCTAAATTCGTGCAGTATACCAGAAGGATGCCCGTATATATAGCTTCTTCATTCGAACCTCCGTGGTGACCATGTGTTTATGGAGCTCGCCTACAGACCTGTTGTTGCGTGATCAAATCACGGGGCCGCATTTAATTTGAGGCGAATATCTCCGAGGTCCATGCACTTAAGTTCAGGAGCATGCACCTTGAAAAACCGCAGGTGGTCAGCATTGCCGGTGCCCTCCACTACAGCATCTCCGATTATTGTACCGCGCTTTCCAAGACGTAAAACCCGTATATTTAATAGCTTCTTCATTTTCTCATTGTAAATTTTTAAACATTTTTCAGGAAGCTTATAAGATAACTTGAACGAAACTTCTTTGTTCTTTTATATAAAAAAAGGTTAAGAAAAGTGATTGCAGTCATTGCGTGAAAGCATGAAATTTAGGTTTTCATTCAAGTATTTCTTTATGTACGCACATAAGCGTAGCAAGGTTCTTGCGCAATGCTCTTGAGATGTTCTTGTGCAATGCATGTAAGCATTATAGCCTCTTGTGCAATGCTCTTCCATCATCTTTCCGATTTTACTTTCAGACAGAACGAAAGGTGTCTGCAGGTACTGCTTCACCGGGGTTTGTTCAGACGAACTGGAATATTAGTCATTTGGAGCACCCATGTTCGAACACTCCCATACAAGTTTCGTATAGTAAACGCTCAGCAATTGAACGCACGTCCTTGAATAAAGCGCCACAATACGGAGTTTTCACCAATTCAACCTTTAAAATCGACCGATGGGGGAGCTAGAGTAGAAAATGGAAATGCTTTCTAAAATTTTAAGCAGAAACATCATAAGCCTAAAAGGAAATGTGAAATAAAAAAAGCCCACGTGCCGATTTCGAGAGATGCCTTATAAGCACACTCTGCTAAAAAAAATCACGATGTGAACACGAGTTCAGGACTGCGGAGGAAAATAGGAGCAAAAAGCGCCAGGGAGGTTACCCAATATATATATGCGGACGGTTTGCTACCCTGCGCATGGGTGGGGGATGGGGGAGATGATAGAGAGGAGAGAGGGAAGAAAGATAAATACAGCACAATAAGCAGCACATGCGCGCTCTGCATGTCTGAAATATTGGCGGAGCATAGCTGTAATCAAGGTTCACTAAAAAAAGAACTACAATTAATGAAAACTATGGCACCGCGTCTGCTAAAACATTGCACGCCTTGGCATATTTTGCAATGCAGACGCTACATGGCACACTTACCTTGGACTCAACAACATGTAGAAATGGCTCTCAGTACCTCCCGAAATATACTGCTCATTGTTGTCGTGTAAAGAGGGAAAAGGTGGCGGGGGGTAGGGGAGGAAGATACACTACTCAACTTTTCTTGATATTTTGCATGTGACAAATATGCATCCGCATATACTGCTGCTCATTATCGAATACGTCATGCATTATTTGATGAAGATAATTTTTTCATGAGTGCATCATGTTGTACCAGTGCTCCGATGTTCTTCGTATGTGACTTAAATTTTCTTTGTACTATGCTGTTTTTTTTTTTGAAAACAGTGTTTACAACTGTGTAAAATCCGCTGCATGTGCTGCTCTCTGTAGGTTCCCAGGTCCCGTCAAGATGTTTGCACAGCTTTTGGCCTGGGGGACCCCCGACAAATCTGTTGGAAATACAGTGGATTCTGGTTCTGAAATAGTAGCCCGCAAGGGACTTGACTACCGTCAGTTGTACCAGAATTCGCTTTTCCTTTTTCTCTGGAAGTGGAATAGCGTAATCATAACCTTTAAGGGGCCTCCGGTTCAGCCGAAGGTGTAGAATGTGCAAGTATGTGTTCTGTGCCTTTTGACGCCCACCAACGACCTCCAACGGACCAATTTGCTTCGGTACTTGGTGCTTTTAAGTACTATCCAGCTAGTACTCATTCGCCAGATGTATAGAGTACGAAATGATTACTGCTAGTTCACCGTGCAGATATTAACGCCTAGAGTTGAGCGTGCGAATGCAATTTCCCTCTCTTCACGTTGTAAACAGTGCCTAAGGGTAGCGCGGTATAAACGAACATTCAAGTTCGCTTTCAAGAGAAACGTCGGAGCTGCTTCCCAGCTCACCCTGGACCAAGCAACTTGTTATGTGACGTTGCCATCACGCGACGTCCGAGTGGTGTCATGATGAAGTCACGAGTTATCGCATTCTTGGCGTCATGATGGCTTCATGCGACGAGGAGGAAAAAGGAATAAACTTTATTACAAGAAACAAGCAGGTCTAGGTGACCGGGCCTAGGCCTTCCACAAGGAGACGTCAAGGGCTTGCTTCCACACCGCCTCACGGGCGTGCTGGGTCACCCAGACATTTCTTTTTTAATCACAAGCGTTGACGCCAACGACCACTTTTCACGTTTGATGCCCCGGGGCATATAAGACATGTGCGCTGAAACATCAAGTATCTACAAGAAACACGTTAGACAACTTCCTACGCAGCTTATGGTCATCTTGACTGTCATCCGATGTAATCAACATGATTGTGGGTGATCAAGTTTCATGGTAGGATAGCAGCCGCCAGTCCATAATTTGTCACCTTTCCAGTGATACGAATCCGATTCAAAGCGTCGTGGTATTGAATTCCACGGCTGCTCGAAGAAACGGTCAAATGTCTTCATAGCCACATCTGGCGGCGACCGACAATCAGTACAGGAGCAATGTTGAAGCTTTGTTACACGAAGTACAAGTGGAGGCTCAATTGAAGTCCTAGCAATTTTTTCATGCAACTAACAGATTTCTCTCGGCTTTCGAAGGGCTTCTTGGAGAAAAAAAACCTCAACAGGGTTATTTTATGCATTCGCAAAAGACAGGCGACTCGAGAGCAAAAACCATCTTATTTCTCCTCAGTCGATGTTCTGATCGTCCCCGACACCCACTGAAAAGTTTTTGCACCCATAACGTGGTTTCGTGCTACTTCTGTTATCGTCCCAGCATTGACCAAGCTACGACACCACTCAATGACGTCAGACCATGCGACGTAATGATGACGTAAGAAATTCGGGGGATACGTAATGTCATGGTGGCATCGTTTTGACGTCATCGCGTATTGATAATTTTTGTCACTCCAGTTGATGCCGCAAACGGTAAATTTTAGCGCTTCACGAGACATCTAAGCCTCGACACAACGGGTCCATAAGCCAAGTAATAAAAACTAACGCGTTCAACCAGCAACATAAATTTCTATTTAGGTGGGTTTCGTCACTCACCCTCAGATAATGGCTGGCGGCCGTTTTCAACGACGCGCCGCACAGTTTTTCATCCGAAAGGTAATTGACTAACGCCCACAAGCTGTCCTCGCTCTTCACACCGCTTTCGTATGGCAAACGTGCCGGCGTCACAGAGCGTTTCCCGAAAGCCCACCGGTCAAGGGAACTGGGCGGGGGAGGAGTGTTGAAGCGGGCAAGTGCTAATGCAACTTTGCTGTCCACTCCGGGGTGCGCCGGACTTCAAAGCGGGCTCCGGGGACGCACTCAATCCTCATCAGGTTTCTCGAGCGAAAAGCTTGAGCCGACGGCCTAAAGAAACAAGGCGGTGGAACCAGAGTGCGCAACGGGTATGGCGCCCCCGCGGAGCGGACGTTCGGTTCGACAAGTTGTTTCGTCAGCGTTGGCTAATTTTGCAAAGGTCGGAAGAACAACAAGAAATTGTACACAACTCGAATATTGGATTCACATTGAATTAGGATAGAGTGTTCGTGTTTTCAGAGGCCTCTAAACCATTCCTAGTTAAGGCCCGTGTTCTGTGCAATGTTTGTGTACGTTAAAGAACACCAGATGATCGAAATTTCCCGAGCCTTCCACTATGGCGTCTCTCATAGTCAAATCATGGTTTTCGGACGTAGAACCCCAGATATTATTTTATGTGATAGCATTTCTAGTTCAAAGACGGGGCGGGATAGTGGTTTTTTTTCGCCTTTTCTACCCTTCCTACAGGCAATATCCCCTGGCCACTTCTTTCTTAGGTAAGGACGAGTGTAATGTCAGCACTACTTCGTGGTCAGCCATAACCATTGAGCGTTACAGGATTTCACACTTGTCGGCTACAGGTTGTTATCTCCGCTTGCGCATTTGAAAACATGCAAGACACAGTGAAATCCGTTTATCACGCACGATAGCCATGCGAGACAAGAAAGAACGGGTGGCCGACCGCGTGGCAAAGCGTGGTAGGGGATAAATCAGAACTGATATTTCTCTAGCCCGGCTGTTGTTCACTAAGTAATTTCCACTCCAGAATGAGAAAATAAACATCCCTATTTGGGTATTATTTAAGAATCGTCTACGGGTCGTCTCCACCTTTCAGGTCATCATACTCTTTCGCCATGTCAAGAGCCTTTGCTATATACCAGCTGGCGCTGGTCTTCGAGGGTGGGGTTGGCTAAGGCTAGCCCCCAAAGCTCACGAGTGTGGTATTGGCTGGAAGCGTTAAGACGTGACCGTGGACACCACCCTACCATACAGTAAAGTGTACCCTGTGCTCCACAAAACTGGCGAAGTGGAGACGGCCTGTGTGTGGGCGTTGGGAGTGAGCGTAAGGTCGTATTTTCTTGGTCGGTCGAGAAGGTTGTTGCTTTGCAGTGCTCTTAGAATGTGGTCTTGGCCAAGGGAAAGCATTCCGTGTGGGGGTGAATACATGCTCCTTAGTACCCAGCAGTGAAACATGATATCTTGATAATATACAAGTGGTTGATGGTATCAGAGAACATCCTCACTTCTAGGGGCTGGGTTGGTGAATCCTCGAGCCGTGAAATGCGCCATCTCGTTACCTGGAACCTCGTGATGCGCTGGTGCCCACACAATCTTATCTCGTCTCTTAAACCTGGCAAATAATCCTTGAGGATTGTTTGCCAGGAACCCTTATCGGACACCCGCGAAAGCCGCTGGCCGCGTCCAAGTCGGCCTGTGACTTCGTGATGTCCCACCCGTTTTGGGGCCCTCTGGATCACCCGGGGCTGCCTATACGAAGCGATGGCGGCTAAGGAGGGGCTCTTCCCAGTTGGCTTCGCTGGATACGCAGCCTTAGGTAAAGCGGGGCATAGCCGAAGTATGTGCGCCAAGGAACAATACGTTTCATTGGAGAACTTGAATCAATCTCCGTTGAGATACGACTGAGAAATCCCCGCGAGGGGAATGAGCCTGTCTGGGGCATTCTAAGTGTGCCTGACTAAGACAGAGAGAAAGCTTTAATTCATCTGTGATCGGATAAGAGCTTTTTCCTCGTATGGTGGAGCCTTCAGTTCAGGGCACCATCGGCTCGCGACGCTTCACGTACCTGCTGGATCAGTCGACGATGGGTTCTTGTGCACGGTGAAAAAAAGAAATCTCGTACCTCCGTGAAATTTGCAACGCCACTACCGCGTTTTTTTTTTATAATTCGAAAGTAGCGAATCGATGTGCACGACACTCACAACGATGCTCCAATGAACCACTGTGGCATTTCTTACAAATGCAACAAGTCAGACAGTACGAGATATAAGCGGCACCCCACTTAATAGCGGCTTCCGCTTTCATTGCAAAAGGCCAAAATATCCGCAACTGTTCAGAACACATCCGAGTTGTGGTAGTGCGGTGTGAGTGGCATTCGTACATAAGACCACGCGCTCCTCCGCTCCAGAGCCAGCCGCGACAGACGCACTTTTCCAGAGCCACCTGCTCGGTGGTCGACCCTGCATGCAGTACTTCTGAAGCCTCGTGACAGTGTTATCTGGTTTTGCACAGCCTGCGTGATCGGCCACACTTGGTTTAAGCAACCTCAATGTCAGGTGACGCCAACGTGTGCGACGTTATGACGTCACCATATGGTGATAATCTCGTGGTTATGATTTTTATTTTGTCATCACTCGTGCCAACGCCGACGGCGTACTTTTGCACTTGATGAGGTTTTTAAAACAATGCCTTATATAAAAGAAGAAGACCTGTAATGTGAAGGAAGAGGAGAGGTCGCCCTGTAAAGCCGGTAGCTAGCCTGCTACTTCTAACACGAGTAAACAAAAAAGGAAAAAAATGGGAAAAAGGGGGGGACATGACGAGAGGTGACTGTGGTACCGCACAGCACGATGAGGGAGACCACCAGGTGGCGCCGTACTGTCCAGTGCGGGTACCGCACAGCATAAAGTTTCTCAAAATTAACTAGAGGGCACTCTGGCGCTGCGATCGTTCAGCGACCATAGGAACGATGATTAGTACACACATTTGCCTAGTCTTCGTACTTGCGGCGGCGAATCGTACTTGCGGCTTCCTTTATTGCTGTGTTTCGATTTTGTTTTGAAAGAAAGATTCAACCCTTTCGAACTTCGCCACCCAATTTGGAAAGGCGATTCGAAAAAAATAGGGTGGTGAAGCGCAATCACTGAACATTTGCTGATTTTTGTTTCGTGAGAAAACAGCTCCAAGCCACACGAACACACATGGAGCCAAAAGCAGGCCAGAAGTACGAGGTTTAGACAAATATGTGCACTACCCATCATTCCTATGCTCGCTGAAGCACCGTGCATTGCAGCTCCCATAGACACTAGCGCCAGAGTTCCCTCTAGTGTGTATTGGGAAACTCTATGCCGCACAGCACAACGAGTCACTTACACTGTCCAGTGCGGGGTAGGACGCACACGACAGTCTCTATGCATTAGGTGCATAAGCACGTGCTCTAAAGACAAGCACCTAAACGTGTCTCACTCAGCAATTCGAACAAGACTTCAAGCTTCATCGGATGTGACATACATGCCACAGCCGAAGCCATAGGCCTGCATTAAGAACGCACAAGTATGAACTTTTATTTGCTGATGGGACTGTGCCGCTGCTTGCAGCCACCCCCTCTATCCCCTCGCTTTGTTTACAGTCACTAAAACGTTCCTCTTGCTGGCGGTCGCCAAGGTCTTTGCATCCTGGACTGCGTGGCAGGCTGGTTTCCCCGGTTTATCGTGTGCCTGGGTCGCGGCGGGGGAAGGCAGAGTCGCGGCGCGGGATAGGAGAGCGATGAGGCAAGGCAGGGTGGCAGCGGCGGATTGAAAGGCCGAGGCGCGGGAACGTAGGGTCGCTGCGGGTCATACGGACGACAGAATAACAAGGGGTGATCAGGGGTCGGGCTGAAACAGCGCCTCGGCCGTCGCCATACCGCCGGGTAGAACTCGGTGATGAACTCCTCCTGCTCGAAAGAAAACAAACAAACAAACAAACAAACGTTACGCTCTCTGTGACACTTGAATACGGAAAGCCAGCTGCGCACAGAGTTATTCAATCATAAACGAGTGGCGAAACTACTCATGGGCTCCATGTATAGAAATTCGGACCCGCCATCGGCCCAGATGTCGGAAGTGGGCAGACTGTCGTTCCAACTGTTGATCAGCACACTGACTATTGAAATCATTGTTTTGCGTATTGCGTCACCACTCTGAAATGGCACGACAGTCGCCGTTTCCCTCGACATTGACCAATGGCATGTCCGGGTTTCGGAACGCAGGTGCATTGGTATTACCGAACAACTCTGGCTGTGTATACTTCGCGACGCATTAAGATAAACAGTTAGGGACCAGACTTCTCGCAAGACATCACAAGCTGCAGAGCAACGCACGCGGGTTGAGTTACCTTGACGTTCTCTTTGGATGGCATTGTTCCTTCCTGCTGGAATGAAGCCTTCAGCACCTCTTGATGTGTTGCATTGTATCCGGGATTGGCACCAACTTTTGGCCGATCGATGACGTCAACCGATGGCTAGGTAATAGTGCTTTGCTGCTGAATTGAAGATCTTGGTATTTAATCCCGGAGGCCACATTTCAATGGAGGCGAAAAGCTTGAGGCCCGCGTGCTTGAATGTAGGTGTCCGCCAAATAACCCGCTGGTGGTCGAAAGTTCCTTAGCGCCCAAACAACGGCACCCCTCAATATAGTACAGTGTGGCGAACCACAGCACAACAATGAAACGAGGACGACCAGAAGAAAGAGACACAAAACGCTCTGTGTGTCCTTGTTCCGTTCGTCCAGGTCTCGGTCTTGCGCTGTGGTTCACCATGAATCGAATTTTTGACAATACCAGTCATGCCGTGCTTTCGGAACGTTAAACCCCAACAATTGTATTTTTTAGGGGCGAAGCTCCTTAGGGCGTGGGCTGTGCGTCCCCTGTAGCCTGTATGTATCCACCTCTAGTTTAGTTCTTGCAGTGTTCACTAGATGGCGGTACCGTCCCCTGTATGTAGCCACCTCTAGTTTAGTTCTTGCAGTGTTCACTAGATGGCGGTACCGTCTCCTGTATGTAGCCACCTCTCGTTTAGTTCTTGTAGTGTTTACAAGATGGTGGTACTTGTAGCTGATGATGAAAAGGTTCAAGATGTTATAAACTAGAAAGCGGTACTTGTAGTTGATGAAAGACGCGAGATCTTATAAAATAGGAATGATGTCACATATGGCGCGTGTCATTGGTTGAAGGCAATCGTTCGATTTAGTGCGGCGACGTACGCTAGGAGGAGCGATGTAATAAAATCGAGTGGGCAAAATGTACAGAGGATTCATGGTTTACCAGGTTTACCTCCGGAGCTTCGCCCACTCATCATCATTCACTTCGTGGATATGGCGGAATTTTTTTATCTGATGAGGTCCCAACATAAAATTGTCCAACGACGTCATCGTGTTACGTCCTAAACTACATCGCTCTGCGACGTCCTTGTGACGTCCCGTGATGCCGTCATTATGTGACGCCGTCGCTACCACGCAGAAGGTCACGTGGATTTTCGGACGGAACACGCGGAAGTCTCGCAAGGTCTCCAGCAGGTCTCGTGGACGCCCCGCCGTGATCGTTTAGTGGTTATGGCGCTCCACTGCTAACCCGAAAGTCGCGAGATCGAATCCCAGCTGCGGCGGCTGCATTTTAGATGGAGCGGATAATGCCGTAGGCCCGTGTACACAGATTTGGGCGCACGTTAAAGAACCCCATGGAGGTTCTTCGTCTTCATGGCGTTAAAGAACCGCATGCCACTACAAGGTGGCATCTCCACGTGTATATTTTTTTCAGTTTCTGTGTTTTTTTTTCTAATTTCTGGCGGACAGGTCTTGTCGCGCGCAAAGACAATTGGTTTCGGAATTGAGAAATTGTAATTTAGTAATACGAGAAAGAACGGCTCTATGCTTAGCGTGCCTTCAACGCTAACCACGCGCCAGCAACGTTTTTCGATCGGTGTAGGGCGTTACGCCTGTAGCGTCACTACGCCCGGCCCTTTCTCGCGACTGTCAAGCGGCAGCGCAGTCACGTCTTTCCTTCCTTATCGGCCGTGACATTACGCGCGCTCGCGCAGATTATTGACGCGGTGGTGAGTCAACAACGCGCGCGCGCGACTACGGGCTCGGCGCATGCGGAGAAGCCGAATTGTGAGTCAACGAGCGTTGAGCTTCTTCCTGCACGTGAAGCACGGAGAGGCTGTATTATCATCAATATTTCGTGCAAGCTAGCACGTATACTCGTTGCGGAAGGTTGCGTTCCGAAAGGAAGGGAAGTCGGAGTTCGAGACAAGAGCAAAACATTGATTGCGACCGGGCAGAAAAAAACGAAAAAAAAACGACAGGCCTGCGCAGTGTAGGCGCAGCACAGTCACAGCGAAAACTAGAAAAGCGGCCTTTGCCTTTCAGAGCCTTTTCAAAACGCTCATCGGGTAACTACTACAAGCACACTTGCTTGGTACCCACTAGGGCATTAATAATAAGCTTTTGGCTAGTAGGCCGGAATTCGCTATGCTATTTTTCGTCATTCTTCTGAGAAGCGTGGTATCCGCTAAACACTTACACGGAATGTAGTGCCGATCGTTCATGCAGTGGCTGACGGCGATGAGGAATCATGGCTGAAGTGGGTATGCGCCACAGTTAATAGGGAAACAAGAACAAGCTTTTGTAATGGGTTGGAGCATTTGGACGGCCCACTCGTCACGCTAATCGCACTGTGCGACGAGTGGTTGTTATTTCGCTGTTTTAAAACGCTTTAAAAGTTGTATTTACACGATTGCTTTCCCGACATCAAGCCTACCTGAGGCTAGTTTGACAAAAAGTCACAAGCACCCGTGTAGCTCAGTGGTAGAATACTGAGCTGGCACCCAGCTGACCTGGGTTCGAGCCTCACTTGGTGCAAGGTTTGTTTGTTTTTTTTCTGATTTCGCGCGATGTGGTTACGGACAACGGCGGCGGCAGCGGACAAAAAAGTGATCTATAACAGCTTTCGCTGTAAAGAAAACTGCGCCGCCTCTCGGCAGGCAGAGGTACGAAGGTCCCGCGCGAACTTCCACGTTATGCAAGCGGCAGCTCAAAAGCGATATAGCCACGGGAAACGAGCGCGAGCGGAGATTAGATACGCGAGCTGTGCGCACTCGCAAGTGCTAAAAGGACGCAATGTCACTCAAATCTCCATCTATACATCGTGCGGGAGCGGCGATGTTTCTTTGAGTCAGCGCAGTACGACGCAGCAGAGTGGCAGACAAGGAAAGAATAAGCGCATGCAGGAGCACGCATTTCGCCATGGTCAAGTGACACGGGTCGCGAAACTTGGCAAAAAAAAATGTCGAAAACCTATTGCCACAGGCATCAACGCCCGCCCACGATTCCAGCGCGACTAAGTTGATTGATTGATTAATTGATTGATTGATACGTGTGGTTTAACGTCCCAAAACCACCACATGATTATGAGAGACGCCATAGCGGGAGACACCGGAAATTTCGACCACCTGGAGTTCTTTAACGTGCACCCAAATCTGAGCACACGGGTTTTCAGCATTTGCGCCCCCATCGGAAATGCAGCCGCCGCAGCCGGGATTCGATCCCGCGACCTGCGAGTCAGCAACCAAGCACCTTAGCCACTAGACCACCGCGGCGGGGTAGGCACGACTAAGTGAGGAGCGGGAAAATAACCAAAACTAAAAACTCAATATAACTCGCTTTTTTCAAATAGTCGTAATTTTAGTATATGCAAGGGCAAACTGTAAATTTGATTTGATTTATTGATACGAGGTGTTTAACGTCCCAAAACAACCATATGATTAAGAGAGACGCCGTAGTGGAGGGCTCGAGAAATTTCGACCACCTGGGGTTCTTAACGTGCACCCAAATCTGGGCACGCGGGCCTGAACATTTCTGTTTCCATCGGAAATGCAGCCGCCACGGCCGGGATAACTATAAAGATACATTACGGTTTTTCTGACAGTTGACTAAGTGCTTGTCTCATTTTTTTTGTCGAGTGCCATAAGTGGGAGGGAGGGGGGGTATCAAGGCGATCTGCTATCAGGGCACGGTCAAATTACATAGGTCGCAAAACCTGGAACAAAAGGTGTCGGAAACCTATCGCCACAGAATCAACGCCCATCGACGATTATAGCGCGACTAGGGACAAACAGCCAAAACTAAAGACGCATTACAATTTTTTAAGACAATCGTAATTTTATATATGCCAAAGTTAACTATAAACCTAAATTACGGTTTATCTGACACTTAACTGATTGTTTGATATCCTTAATTGTTGGTCGAGTGCAAGAAATGGGGGCGGGGGCAGGAGGTGGGGGGGCGTATCCAGGCGATCTGCTATGAGAGCTTACGATTAGTTCGGCGCATTGCCGGGTCGACGAGGCATCGATCACTTTTCCGGGGTGGTTTCATTCGTACTTTCCATAGGTTATCTAATTCTTTATATGATGTTTAAAGGTGTGACATTTCAGACTAAACTAGCTCACAGAACGCGTCGTTATATATAGTCGCTCCCGTTACTGCCGATGGCTCTCGCTGGCGCACGGGCAGGCTTGCCCTCGCTTTTGGTGATAAGCAACGCGACGATGTACTTACTCTACAGTTGCCAAAGCTATATTCGCAAAGTTGCTCTCTCGTTGCAGTGGTATTCGGCGATTGGGAAAGATGAGTTTTCGAACTATTATGCTACTGTGCTCGTAAACAGTTGTGTCACAATTGCATCTGCGAAGTTTTTTTGTGCATATTGTAAGTACATTCTATTTGGCTAATAAAAAGCCTTGCTTCATCACTTTTTTGTTTTTTTTTTTCTTTTTTTCTCTCCCGCATGCAATCAGCGAGCCACAAGGCGCAATAAAAATCGCGTAATGCACGTAAAAAATCAGCAATTATAAGAAAAAAAAACTTCGGTTTCGCTCCAAGCCTGGATATAAGCCAACGCCACATAAAGTAAATGTAACTGTACTTCCTAGTGCGATGGGCGTGGCCTCAGGTTCGCGTCCTCGAGCTGCTCTCGTGCGGAGCAACGAATTAATCGATCACTCGCGGTTTCCTTGCGTCTTCAGAACTCGGCCCGCATCACACACGATAGATAGATAGATAGATAGTATAGATAGATAGATAGATAGATAGATAGATAGATAGATAGATAGATAGATAGATAGATAGATAGATAGATAGATAGATAGATAGATAGATAGATAGATAGATAGATAGATAGATAGATAGATAGATAGATAGATAGGATAGATAGATAGATAGATAGATAGATAGATAGATAGGATAGATAGATAGATAGATAGATAGATAGATAGATAGATAGATAGATAGATAGATAGATAGATAGTAGATAGATAGATAGATAGAGATAGATAGATAGATAGATAGATAGATAGATCCGAAGGCAAAGGCAACGCTGTTAAACACACGCACGTCGGGTTTGCTACGCTGCACACAGTGGAATTGGATAAACGGGGGGAAAAGAGATAGATGAAGAGAGGAAAAAAATGTACCACCGAATGACGAGCACAGTTGGAGGAGCACATGCACTCTATAGTAGTCTACAGGCGGTCGCTCAGATTAGTAAAGTTCAGGTTCTTTAGCAGCGCTTTAGTTCCTCTATGCGCTGGAGCATCGCACACGGTTCACGATATACACATGACGTAACACGGCGCAGTTGACACGAACAAACTTTGTCGACGATCCCTCAGTCTATCGCCTTATTGCTTACAGTAAACATACCACAACGATCCACTCAACAGCTTACCGCATATGCTCTGCTACCGCAGACTGTATTTAACAAAGGAACGCGCAGCCCCGCGCTGACAAAAAAAAAAAAGTGGGCGTCAGTTGCGTGTCGTCGATCCACGCTCTATGACGCACAAACCACGTGATCGCTTTTTGTCAAGAGCTCGCTTCGCACTCGCGTCTACCTGCAAACCTTTACGAACACTTCGAAGCCCCTCGTACCCAACGTATTGCTAGCCTCGTAAAGAATTCGAGGATCCTCGTACAAGTGGACACCACAAAGAAAACAAAGACAAAAAGGAAAACACAGAAAAGAGTATATTCGAAGAAACCGTATAGGGATTACGCTCTAGCCCGCTTCAGCACATCGGAGAGAAAGACCGCGGCGAAGAAAGTCGTTAGTTTCGAGCATTACGTCAACGACCACTCGTGAAACGAAAGAGAAAAAAAAAACAAAAATAGGGAAGGCACGCTAAGCACTATGCAGGGGCTTTTATGAAACTTAGCGGCTTGAGCTTCACTCACCGGCTTTAAAGCGACAGCACACACACACACAAAAAAAACGCACTCCGATGGAACGGTATACAAAGCGATCCTCTCGAACCTGTACTGCAATTTACGAGGACGACGAGTTCGAGAGGAACCGGACCTCGAGAGAAAACAACTTTACAGAAGCTTGCTGCCCTTTCAAACGCGACTTTAAAGCCGGGCCATCGTGCAGGCCCACTTCTACAAGAGTTTTCACACGCACGCAGGGTTTCTCAAGAGGCCGGAAAGAAGTATCCGAGTGAAAGAAAGAAAGAAAGAAAGAAAGAAAGAAAAGAAAGAAAGAAAAAAAAGAAAGAAAGAAAAAAAAAGTGGAACTGAAAATCGTGATGCCCGCTGCGATACAGTCTGGTCAAACAGGGGAAAAAATTAGCGAAAACTTACACATATTCTACCCTTAGCTTACGACGAATAAAACGGGCGGGGCCAATATGGTGATCCGCAGACTCGCGATGGATATTTCTATTTCTTTTATCTCGTTTACAAAGCAATAACATGGCCCAGTTGTTTAGGTAGACCCCGGTGTCAGGAAATCACGAAGGTTAACGCTAAGTAACAAACAAAAAATTAAAGAAAAAAAATGACCACTCGTACCTGCGTGTTTGGCTGCAAACGTCAACGAAAGCCGATAGTCATCTGTCTGGAGATGAATGTATAGATGGATTTATATGGCTGTACCCTTTAGTGCGGCGGCTAACGCCACTAATAGCTGGAATACTTAGTGCACAAGAACTAGAATTATCTTTTTTTATAATGAAGTTAAAGACTGGTACTCTGCAGTGAAGGATTTATTTTTCACTCGCGTCTTGATTTTAGCAACCAATCAGATAACCTCCTTCTAGTTATTTCTACCCGTTTAAAGTATATTTTGCCCTCCCTGTCCCTAAACCCCAGTGCTTTGAAAAACTCTTGCGCCATCACTCTGAACTATAGGGTGAAGCCCTTCACAGAACATTATCAAGTGTTCGGCAGTTTCCTCCTTTTCTCCACACGCACTGCATACCATGTCCACCCCTTCGTATTTGGCCCGATAAGTCTTGGTTCGCAATACTCCCGTCTTGGCCTGAACCAGTAGAAAACTACCCCGAGAATTATCATAGATCCTTACCTTGGCAATATCCTGCTCGATAGATATTTAGAGCCGACTTCTTAATCATGTCTATTCTTCACATGTCGGTCTTCGTTTTTTTTTCAGACGGACAGACGCTACGGACGGACGGACGAAGGGACGGACGGACGGATGGATGGATGGATGGATGGATGGATGGATGGATGGATGGATGGATGGATGGATGGATGGATGGATGGATATGGCTGTACCCTTTAGATCGGGCGGTGGCTAGCGCCACCAAGCCGTAATACCTAATGAACCAAAACTATATTTATTTTTTTTCCTTAAAAAGTGAGTTTGGGGATTCGTACTTTGCAGTGAAGAGTTTAATTTTCACTCGTGCCTTGACTTTAGCCACCAATCAGATAACCTCCTTCTAGTTAAGTCTACCCGCTTAAGGTTTATTTTGCCCTCCCGGTCCCTAAACCCCAGTGCTTTGAAAAACTCTGCGCCATCATCCTGAACTATAGGGTGAAGCCCTTTACAGAACATTATCAAGTGTTCGGCAGTTTCTTCTTCCTCTCCACACGCACTGCATACTGTGTCTACCCCTTCGTATTTGGCCCGATATGTCTTGGTTCGCAGTACTCCCGTCCTGGCCTCAAACAGTAGAGAACTACCCCGAGTATTATCATAGATCCTTTCCTTGGCAATTTCCTGCTTAAAAGTTCGATAGATCTCTAGTGCGGACTTCTTAATCATGCCCATTCTCCACATGTCAGTCTCCGTTTCCTTCACTTTCTTCTTAACCGATAGTTCTTTTTGGTTTGGCCACCTGCTGTTTTGTAAGTATTTACCAGTCAACTTCCTGGTTCGCTTCCTCCATTTTGTATCGACATTCTTCATATACAAGTATCTGAAAACCTTCCTAGCCCAACGCTCTTCCTCCATTTCTCTCAATCGCTTCTATATTTTATCTTGCTGCTAGCTTCCCTGCCCTCAAAAAATATGGACGCCATCTGGCAGCGATGTCTGGAAACAGGAGCTTGTAGAGTACCCAGGCCCACTGGTAGGTGGCAGCACCACGTCGTTGGCAGAGCGCTTTTTCGTGCATAGCTTCGGATTTTCAGCGTAGCGTAATAAACACTAGGATCCTTGGAATTACGTATCTATTTATTTTCTAGTAAGGGAGCCCATCTCCTAATACATACTGGTGTTGCGCCTCAGATATGTGGAATATTTGCTTTTTGATCAACGATGTTACAAGTACGAACGAGCCCAGCGGGCTGGGCGTTGAGGAAGTGCTTGAACTTTCTGGCTGAATCGTGTGACATACATACATACATACATACATACATACATACACATACATACATACATACATACATACATACATACATACATACATACATACATACATACATACATACATACATACATACATACATACATACATACATACATACATACATACATACATACATACATACATACATACATACATACATACATACATACATACATACATACATACATACATACATACATACATACAGTTGTTGATTGAAGTCGTCGTCTATAAAGGACGAACAGACGGACGTACGGACGGACGTATGGACGGCCGCAAGCACGGAGTAAAGAAAGACCTTAAACCTATAGACGCGCTGTGAACGCTCCATGTACGGTATATGTAAAACCTGTATTTCGGTCCGACGAGAAGCTACGACGACAGGGTATCGGGAGAGGACAGGACATCGACGACAGGACACCGGGAGAGCCTAGTACAAGTTTCACACGGCCACCACTAAAATCTGTTAAACTTCATCACCGTAACGCTCCTCCATGGAGTTCGACGGAGATGCTCATGTCACCGGGCGATTTGGCAATTTTAGAAACTTTGGACAGAAGCCGCAAGGAGCCTATTAGGCGCTGCTGCACCTTCTCTGCCTGCAAGATTTCGCGTCTAATCCCTCTGAAAACACTTTATGCTATCCGTGCACACCAGTGTGTGCATTTCCTTTTAGTTAAACGTGCGTTATGAACGGATTATGGAGTGAAAGAACTTTTAGTATTAATAAAGCTCATTTTTGTATTGACTGCAGCTGTTTTGTGTTTGCGATTTTTCTCGTAACGACACATTACTGAGGACGAGAGTACCCCATTCCGCCGCCGCCAAAGACCACCGAGCTTCCTCAGCGAAAAGCTCCATTTAACTTCCTTGACGCTATAAAAAAAGACCGCGGGACGCGGACCTGCATTTCCGTTGTCATAAAGACGAGATGGTTGAACGGAGTTTGCGGGTGCACGAGTGGCAGGGGTGACGTGGATGGAACATGTCCATTCAATATTTCACACAGACACAGCCACACGAAAATGTGTCACAAAAAGAGAGGCACACGTATGCATATTTCAAGGTAAACAAGAGACACAAATAAAGCATGAATATGTACATTTCACGTATTTAAATGTTGGCATACCATTTCTGCCAACGCATCGATACATGAGCCTACTGATACCAGGGCGGCCGAAACACAAGTTTCATACTTCTGAACAATGTCGATGAAAAAGCAAATAAAACACATATCTGAGGCCCAACATCAATACTTGAGTATTGGCCAGTGTGTGTTTTTGCTAAAGTATGCATAGATACGTGATTCTAAGAGCCTAGTATTTCTTACGATGCACTGACAATGCAACGCCATGCACGAGAAAGCGGCTGTTTCTGTTTCGCTAAGACGAGAGTCGCTGTATATGCTCCTTACGAGAGCAGAGTATAGGGAGTAGGTCCGTCAACATGCCTGGTTATCAACCATAGGTACGCTCTGTTTTTGCAGGGGACTTACTTAAGTCTGTCGCCCATCGACGGAGCGTGTCGCCGATCGCCAGTCGACGTGCTTGGCGTGTCAACGACTGGCCAAGAAAGAACAAAAACCTGCTTTCGGGACTCAGCCACGGGAGATCAAAATTTTTTTTTAGTCCGTCCGATAAGGCAAAGCGCAAAGGCGTAGCGAAGTGCCGAATAACATTCAACGCCACTGCCGCAAGGTGAAGTGGCGCCAGCTATGGGAGATTAGCGACAACTCACAAACACGAAATATATGAGCCCGCTGTACTAGATATGGCACTGAGTAATATTGAAAAAGGGGTACGTTGGTAACGATGCATAGCTGGTCGAGGTAAACAGCGCAAAGAAAAAATGAAGACTTAGAATAGGAAGGACACAAGACGTAGCGCTCGTCTTGGGTCCTCCTTTTTCTGAGTATTCGTTTTTTTCTTCTGCGCTGTTTAACTCGACCAGCTATGAATTGTTACCAACTTGCGCAGTTATCAATACAAAATATAGGTCCTGCGAGATTCAAGGAGTGCACCTCTAAGCCTACAACATTGATTGTTTCACTATGTATTTCCATAATGGTGCCGAACCCAAGCTAATACTCTGCTGTCGAGGCTTAAGGACATGCATCTAAAGCAAATAAAAGCACCAGTACGTAGCTGACGAGCTACACGGCGCACGACGGTCACTTGATAGATTCCAGGTGGACAACAACCGCTTTCGGAGGTGCGGCCTGCGCACCAGCTTCTTCGCAGCGCATGGTTGCTAGCGTCGTTGAAAATTTAAGACTAAAGTGACTTTAGTTAAGAGGATACGGCGGTGCCACCTACCAGTGGTTCTGGGTTCTATACAAGTTTTCGTTTCCCGACATTACTGCCAGATGGCGTCCATATCGCATAGCGCGATATCGCATAACTTTTAAGCAGGAAATTGCCAAGGAAAGGATCTATGATAATACTCGGGGTAGTTCTCTACTGTTTGAAGCCAGGACAGGAGTATTGCGAACCAAGACATATCGGGCCAAATACGAAAAAGTAGACACGGTATGCAGTGCGTGTGGAGAGGAAGAAGAAACTGCGGAACACTTGATAATGTTCTCTAAAGGGCTTCACCCTATAGTTCAGGATTATGGCGCAGAGTTTTTCAAAGCACTGGGGTTTAGGGACAGTGAGGGCAAACTAGACTTTAAGCGGGTAGACCTAACAAGAAGGAGGTTATCTGATTGGTGGCTAAAGTCAAAGCACGAGTGAAAATTAAACCATTCACGGCAAAGTACCCGTCCAACTTTACAATTTAAAGGGGAAAAAAAGATAGATCTAGTGGTTAGTTCACTAAGTATTACGGCTAGGTGGCGCTGGCCGCCACCTGATCTAAAGGGTACAGCCAAATCCATCCATCCATCCATCCAGCCCGAGACCCAGGAGGCCCTCGTGAGACGAGCGAGGACAGCGGCCCGTGCCAATGGTATCCCGGACTAAGGATCCCACTTACCTACATTCCTTCCTTGGTCGCAAATAAATATTTTATTCTCTCTCTCTCCAGACAGAAGTTCGACGACATTTGCAGCGAAACACGCGAATACGCAGTCAATCTTTTTTTTTCTCGACTACTATATAGCGCCTTCTTGGAGAGAGATAAAGATGTCCAGCTTATCTGCGTACGGCTGGTTGCTGCGAAGGCGGCGGCCCAGCTGGCTGCGAAGGCGGCGGCCCAGCTGGCTGCGAAGGCGGAAGCCCAGCTGGCTGGGAAGACGGCGGCCCAGCTGGCCGCGTTGGAGGAACACGTGGCACCGGCAGTGGACGCGGTAGCGCCGGCGTCGAGAAGAGTGGCGGCAGAGTCGACGACCGAGGCGCGGACCAGGACGACACCAAAGGCCGAGGGGGCGGCGTCTTCGACGTCCCCATCGGGTACAAATCTGCGCACCAACTGGGAAAATAAATGAAGATAAACGAACGTTTGAGCACACGGCGCTTGCTTCTGTATCATTTTTATACATATATTTTTTATATTGGTACTGCAAATCGGTGATGACTGTAATGTGTTTTTTAAAACGCATGTGTCGACATCTGTTATACTTGTTGAATTTGAATTTTGTGTCTCCTCATTCAAAAGCAGAATTGAATTTGTATCCTTTGTTCCACTTCACCTGAGCAAATGTAAGGCTGGAGGGACCTTAGTCAGGCAGTGGTAATCTGCCTTTAGTCCCTTCGACCTAGGGAATCATTGTTTTTGTCTGAATATACAGTGAATGAATGAATGAATGAACGAATGAATGAATGAATGAGAATATCCTTTCCCCTGGGGATTCTTCTCTGAAACAGAGCAACAAGAGCGTCTGCGTAGCAGTTTGTGAATTTCTCAGGGACACAAGAAGGTTTGCTTGTTAAATTTCCTTTTCTTTCTTTTTTGAACTAATTAAATTTTAGTTCTTTGAAACTCTTCTCAATTATTAGTTATTTGCCTACTTTATTCGTAAGTCACTTTATGATTATCCACTCTCACATTTTCTGGATGACTGAAAACAGTGAATAATTATTTTTTTCTTCTTCAAAATTTAACAATTCGTTTTTTCCATTACAAAACTGCCGGTTAAATTGCCAAACCCCCATGGTGGGTACAAACCAAAGCATATAGGAAGAAGCAAGCAAGATACAAAAATAGTAATGTAATCAAATAAATAATTATAGGGGTAACGAATGAAAAAAAAACCGCCAGGCCTGCGCTGAACGCGCAGCACTGTGACAGTGAAAGCTAAAACAGCAGCCTTTAGAGCACTTTTTTAACACTCTTTCGGTAGCTGCTGCAAGCGCACTTGAAGGGTACCCGCAACGCCATTAATCATTGTGTAGTAGGCAGACATTCACTATGCTAACCTTCGTCATTCTTCGGAGAAGCGTGGTACTTGCTGCACACTTGCAAGGAACTTCGTGCAATTTTGTGTGAGCTGTGGCTGACGACGACGCATAATCATGTCAGGAGCTTTTGTGATTCCCGCTATCCCCCACAGTGGGTATTCGCCACAGTTAACAGGTGAACAAGATCAAGCTCTTGTGAAGGGTTGGAGCATTCGACGACACACTCGTTGCGCATTTCCTATTATCTGACACCTGGTTTGTTGTTCTATAACGCTTTATTACTCGTATAACGCGATTCCTTTCTCGACAAGAGTATAAAGTTGGGCGTGTTCGTAATACATAACTAATAACGTGGCGCGTAAAAAAATGAGACACAGGACAAGGGAAGGAACAAGGAGGAGCGCTAACATCAAGCCTGCCTAGGGCCAATTTGCAAGGGTGTTCAAAAAAAAAAAACCACCAGGCCTGCGCGGAAGGCGCGGCACAGTCGCAGCGAAAGCTAGAAGAGCGGCCTTTCAGAGCGTTCCTTAAACACTACAGTATAAACACTTGATTGATATGTCGGGTTTAACGTCCGAAAACCACCATATGATTATGAGAGACGCCGTAGTGGAGGGTTCCGGAAATTTCGACCACCTGGGGTTCTTTAACGTGCACCCTAATCTGAGCACACGGGCCTACAACATTTCCGCCTCCATCGGAAATGCAGCCGCCGCAGCCGGAATTACAGTATAAACACTGATTGGGTAACTGCTGCAAGCACACTTGCTTGATACCCACTACGGCATTAATAATAAAGATTCTTGGGTAGTAGGCCGGCATTCGTTATGCTGTTTTTCGTCATTCTTCTGAGAAGCATCGTATCCGCTAAACACTTGCGAGGAATTTTGTGCCAATTTTTTATGCAGTGCCAGACGACGATGAGGAATTATGTCCGAAATGGGTACGCGCCACAGTTAATAGGTGATTAAAAACAAGCTTTTTGTAATGAGTTGCAGCATTGCACAACCCACTCGTTACACTATTCGCTTTGTGTGACGACCCGTTGCTCTTTCGCTGTTCTAAAACGCTTTAAAAGTTGTAATAGCGCGATTCCTTACCCGATATCAAGCCTGTCTAAGGCAAGTCGGGACGAAGAAAACACACAAACCGCGGCGCTGACTAACAACCAAATGTGCTGCTTGATTCTTCTATTCCGCATATATATAGACTGTTTTTTTTTTCCTGAAGGCTCGCGGGGCACCGTCAGAATTCTCTCTGAACTGCGGTTAACATAGGTGATCCCTCTAAAATGCACTGCCCAGGTAGTGAACGTTGGCTTTCGCGCTCCCGCTGCAAAAGCTGGGGAAGGAGGGGGACCCCTCTCCGTTGAAGAGGCCTGCATACCCGAATCTCAAGAAGACGGAACAACAAGGGGGAAGGGATACGCCCGAAAACGACCAGCCTGCACAGAGACAGTAAAAAACTCTCAATGGTACGGAGCACGCCGCCAGTCACAAAGGTAACGCGGCCCTCATTGCCAGAGCATGAAAGCGAGGTAGTTACAACTCTACGAGCAGAACTAGCAGGTCTTCGGGCAACCATACAACAGCTCACCACACAACTAAATGAGGCGAGGGCAACAAATACAAAATCTCACAGCTCCTAAAGATCCCCCCTCATCCACTGTAGATGTTAGCAAACCTAAACGCAGAGCCCCACCACTCAGCGAAGCGGACACGAATGACAGCGACTCACCAGAAGACACTCTAAACGAAATCTTACGTCTCACGCGAGAAAACCACGATAACATCGACACGCTGTCACGCCGGGTGGAAGCACTAGAGCAAAAAGCCACCATAAAAGCTAAAACCAAAGCCAGAACAGTAGTTTCTGTGGATCCTACGGCAAACCTGCCTGGGCCACCAAATTCAATGTAATCATCATGGCTTCCACAACCCAAAACACGTTAGAAATTTGGCAGTGGAATTGCGCTAGCTTCGCGAAACCGTAAAACCCCACTGCTGCAGTACATTAAAGCGCAACCCAAGAAGCCTCACGTAATATTACTGCAGGAGACCCTTTGTGATACTCTCACATTATCGGGTTACCACCCCATCTCACAACGAGGGGATACCAAGAGAGGTATAGCCACGCTGATTAGCAAGAAATTTGCTCACATAGTACATGAGGTATTACCCACCCGCAGCCGCCTGGAAGCGATACTCGTCGAACTCGTACCAAACCGTTTTTTTAAAACAAAGCGTTTTTATCCTTAACGTTTACAGCTCCCCGACAGACTACAGACAGTCCTTCCATGCGCTCTTAACTAAAGCCACAACGCTCGCGCGAAACTCTCCGCTTGTTATAGCAGGCGATTTCAATGCCCCCCACCCGTCATGGGGTTACCCCCAGGCAACGGCTAAAGGCACTAACCTCACGCGAGCAATTGACGACTTGTCCCTCACACTCATCACAGATCACCGATTCCCTACGAGACTTGGAACATCGGTACAACGCGACACTACGCCGGACTTGGTATTTACCCGTAACGTCACAGGCCACACCTGGACCAATACGCAGGAAAACCTGGGCAGCGATCACTTCATCATACGAACCGAACTACCCAACGCATCAGCCCCCCCCCGTACATTCACGCTAACGGACTGGGATGCCTTCCGCACCCTCCGCAAAAACAACACAAAGGAATACAACACATTCACCGAACTACTCACCTCACTTCAGGAAGACATAGCCAAAACAACGAAAACAATACAAACAGAACTCGAGGTCCCGAGAATGGACCCACACCTCGCACATTTGCTCGAGGCAAAAGCGTCAATACTCGCGCGCTGGAAAACACAACGACTAAACAGACGCTTACGAAAACGTCTATCAATACTGAACCAAGACATCGCCAAATATTGCACGGAGCTCACACGACTCCAATGGCATGAACTCTGCTCGGCGGTCGACGGCCGCATGCGAACTGGGGGTAAATGGAACCTCCTAAAATACATGCTGGACGACTGCGAAACAAAAAACAACCAGAGCCATGCCATAGACCGGCTCCTACACTCGCACAAAAAGATGGGAGGAACAAACTCATCCTTTCTTGAAGAAATCTCCAAACGTCACCTCCCCTTAAACACAGCACAACCCACCGACTACCCAGAAATAGAATGCGAAACGATACCCGAACTCGACGAACCCTTCACGGAGTCAGAAATTCGGGAGGCATTACACAACCTCAACAGCAGATCAGCCCCCGGTCCTGACAAGGTAACCAACCGCCTGTTGCGAAATTTAGACGACCAAGCCATCACACTACTCACAAAAGACATTAATTACATGTGGGAAACTGGCCAGGTACCTGAACAATGGCGCACGGCCACGGTAATCCTTCTCTCAAAGCCAGGTAAACCACTCAACTTCGACAATCTACGCCCGATTTCCCTAACCTCATGCATAGGAAAAGCAGCTGAACATGTCATCCTAAATCGTGTATCGCGCTACATAGAGGATCACGAACTCTTTCCGTTCAACATGGTCGGGTTCCGTCCGCACCTTTCAACACAAGACGTCATGCTATTACTAAAGAAACAGATCTTCGACTCAAAAACGAGAGATGTTCGTGGCATTCTCGCCCTAGACCTCACTAAAGCATTCGACAGCGTCTCACACCGCTTTATACTGGAATCCATTGCCAGCCTTGGTCTCGGTAAAAGATTCCAGGCGTACATTCGTTCTTTTCTGCAAAATCGAAAAGCTCAGCTGCATTTATCGCAACTTACATCCGATACTTACACATTAGGTTCCAACGGGACACCACAAGGGGCAGTCATTTCTCCACTCCTTTTTAACATAGTAATGAAGGGACTATCTGACAAACTCCGCGACATCCCAAACATAAACCATGCTATATACGCAGATGACATCACCATCTGGTGCCCGGGAGGCTCATTGGCGGAGTTGGAGCAAGCCCTTCAAACTGCTCTCGATACCACAGAAGCCTACTTAAAAAACACTGGACTTCGTTTGTCGCCCACAAAATCAGAGTTGCTACTGTACCGGCAATCTCGCCAAGGCGTTCGTAACTTAACACCCTTATGTGATCTACCCATAGCGCTACACGCCAAAGATGAGCAGCGAATACCCCGCGTGGACTCCATACGCATTCTCGGCCTCCTCGTTGAGGCCACTGGCTGTCATGCAAGAACAATTAAACATATCACAGCTAAAACCGAGAACATGCTCCGACTCATTCAGCGAGTCTCGGGTCGTAGACGAGGCCTTGGAGAGGCCAACCTTCTGCGCATATACCACGCGTTCCTAATGAGTCACATCAATTACGTCGCCTCTGCCCACAACTGGACGAAGGTAGAAAAGACGAAACTAAACACACTCATGCGCAAAAGCATTAAACAAGTCCTTGGTTTGCCACAAAACACGAGCACTTCCCGTCTCGACCAACTAGGCATGCACAACGGCATCGATGAAGTGATCGAGGCCCAGACCACGGCCCAAGTGATCCGCCTCTCCTCCTCCAAGGCAGGCCGCCGACTTCTAAGCGAGGCCGGCATGTCCCCACACCCCTGCCTTGAACGCGCAGTAACCCTCCCCAGAGTTGTCCGCGCTACTTACATGGTAACCCCATTTCCACGAAATGTCCACCCACAACACAACGAAGGCAGACGGCTGGCCCGCGCTCGCGCGATCCTCAACCGTACCGCCGCGAATCGCAACTATACCGCATTCGTCGACGCGGCGCAATACGGTAACTCCTCCTCTTTCGCACTCGCGGTAGTAGATGGCGACGGAGCCCTACGCTCAGCCGCCTCGGTTAGGCTATCAACAAGCGCCATAGCCGAACAAGTTGCTATAGCTTTAGCGATGACCGACCCCTCACTCACTAATGTCTTCACAGACTCTCGCGCCGCCATTCGGGCTTACGAAACCGGCAACATCGCTCCAGAAGCAGCCCGCATTTTACAAACACGGAAATATACGGGCTCGCACTACCTCTCTTGGTTCCCTGCCCACATGGGCAAAGACGTTCACCCACAACAACCCAACCTCAACGAAATGGCTCATGATCGAGCACGAGAACTGACCCGCCGTGACGATCAATCAGCCACCGAAGAGCTGGGCCCAGACGTGCAGTTTAATGACCCACTACTCACCTTCCATGAAATTACCTCCCACTACCGACACAACAGAAGCCGTTACCCTTTACCCCATTCAAAACTCGAACGCGCGCAAGAAGTAGCCTTTAGAATGTTACAAACGAGATCGTACCCATCACGGGGCCGACTCAGCCATTACAACTCAGACATAAATTCACAGTGCCCAGATTGCACAGAAGTGTACTGTTCACTCGCGCACATGCTCTGGCAATGTCCCGCGTTACCTCAGGGACCTCTCACCAGTGAGTCCGACTGGGAGGAGGCACTCAGGAGCCCCAATCTCCGAAACCAACTTAAGGCAGTCCAGAGGGCCCAAGAACTGGCGGAACGCCACCACGTTCCCGCCCCGACTTGGGCGTCGCCTACGGTAGCGGCTGCTAGGATGTCCCACGTGGGCACCCTGGTGGCTTAAACTCCTCAGGACCATATATTAAAGTTCTTGACTGACTGACTGACTGGTAGAGGAATGTCAACTTCTTCTGAAGGAGGGAAACCGGGGGAAAGCCTGCACACATGCCTAACCCCCATTGTCGATATGATATGCTTCAGAAACGAAACGCACGCGTTCATTACGGTGTTTCGACGCGAAAGTATAATCATTATAAGACGGCCGGCAGCCGCAAGTATTACAGCGAAGAGACAGTTGACTATATATGTTGCCTTTTTTTTGATGCGGTCATTGGCGCAACGCCCCGTTTTGTCCAACATACTAACGACCGCAGGAACGATGAATCTTATACACAGTGCCATCACAGGAATCTACAAACTTCTGTCGGGAACTCGCTCGCTGGATTCCGTGCCGAGTGTTTGTGCTCTCGCGATCTCCGACGACAGTGCAGCTCTGGCCGACTGGGTTGGTCCTACGCCATCTCCTGACGCCGGTCCCCGACGACGACGACAGCGTAGCTCTGGCCGACTGCATTAGCCCTACGCAACCTCCTGTCGCCGACAAGAGCTCTCGCCAGTGCTGCCCCGTCCTCAGACTCCTGCGATCGTCCTCCATCTTTCTTATCTTCTCCTTACTTCCGTCGTTCGCTGTCCCTGCACCTCGCTTTCTCCTTCCTCTCTCTTTATCTTTTTACCTTTTAATCATATCCTTTTAATCCCTTCTCTACCCCCATCCTTCGTGAGCTACTGTTGAGGTGTCCTCCCCCTGAGAGACAGTTACGGGGCTCACTTTTCTCTTCTTTTCACTTAATGTCCCTCCCTCCTCCTAAACTTCTGTCGATGTTTATTGCAACATTTTTTTTGTTTTACAGTACATACGTACATCTGTCATGATAACGTCAGGATAACGGCAATCGTAGTGAAGGGCCTTCCCCTGAAGCTCATTTGTCTAGCAGTGTTACGGGCCACCATCCTTGCTGGCGCAAGCGCTACGTATCAGCTCACCGCTTCTCATCATTGCTGGCGACTTTAATGTGAACGCGTTTCCAAGCACAACCACAGCTGGTTCCCACAATACACGAAAGACGCTTTCCTTGTAAGACAGAGCTTCCCGAAATCTCGGGCCCACGACGACGAACGGAGGTGTCGTTGAGTACTTCATCACAGGCATGAATATTTTCAAGCAACTAAACTATGCGTCATTCTTCAGTGTTCATGCGCCCCTCGTCGCCGCATTGGCGGACAATTATTTTCATTAGAAACGCTATACTACTACCGTTGGTGCTGACATTTTACAGTGGTTTGGTCCAAGTTATGGAGGTGCCAACAGCCCACTGGACGCGTGTTCATAACCCGTCGACACGTGGACTTCACATGTCCACCCCAGATGCACGCGTATTTGCGACGTGTGCGCACGTAACCTTCGTCGCATGCTAATAAACTAAACATTTCGGCCTACCGCAGTTTCTGCTAGAAACGCGTGTAGTGCGTGCAACTAAAGTCCCTCCGTCAATTCCCATAGGTACGAAGAATCTGCCCATTGTAGAGCAACCTTAAGTCGATTATTTCAATGGCTTCTTCGTTATTTCTGTTAATTATTTTACTTTACACCTCGTTCGCTTCGTTTAGCCCGTTTTGAGCACTGACAGCCTTGTCTTATGCGTGTACTGAGCACAGACTGATCATGCTGCATAAGATCCATAGACGCGTGGTCACACTGGCTGATGAAGAGCAAGAAGCGCACTTAAAGAGCGTCAGACACACCAACCTGATCGTATCCTCCACCGGCCGCGCAACGGGCGGCGGCAGTCTCGCCGCTTTTCTCCAATCCTTGAACGTGACAACATCGGGCTTCCGGAATGCGCCCGACTGGAACGAGGAAGAAGAGGAGGAGGCGGCTGCGGTGGCGTAGGACACCGGAGGCGCCGCTGCGGCTGCGGGGGCGTAGGACACCGGAGGCGCCGCTAGACGCGGACCAGTCTGCCGCACTGCGGGCCGGTTCCACGGCACCAGGAACGCCGAGGCTGTGGTGCCCGGGAGGCCGCCTCGCTGCCAGGGCGCGGAGTCGACGGTCGCGGCTTGCTCGACTTCTTCCCTCCGCTCCACACGTCGGTCCAGGCGCTCTTCTTCTTCTTGTCGTTTCTCTGCTTCCTTGAAGAACGGCTCGTCCTCCTTCCTGGGGGAGTCACGCAGCAGGCTAGACGCCGGGCTCGCTGCACGGACGAACACACACAGACACGCGTGCAAGGCCGCACCACGCCATCAACGCGCGCGAACTCCCCGAGAGAACTGGGAGGCAGCCCTTCTCGGCTACCAGGACTTTGTGGCTAAACAAGCCATGGCCCCGTCGTGCCAGGACAGTGGGCACGACCAACGGGGTTGCCTGATGTGTCTTATATAGAAAAGTAAAGAGGGGAGGGGAGGGGGGGGCAGACTCATCTCATACCTAAATAGTGCGTGTGGGTCCCCTCAAAGTCTATTTCTATTGGTCGTATTCCACCGTTTCAAATTTAGAAGCGTTCACCTAAGTTCATGTACGCGCGACTTCCAACGTAACGAGCAGGTTTAACGCGGTACGTTCATTTACCAAGACAACAATTGAAAAAAACAAACAAAAACGAAAAACAAACAGGATGGCGACCAATGCAATCACTTCAGCGGATTAAAAAGAAAAAAACTCTCGATGTAACCAGACGAAGCCTTGTCAACTTCGCCGAAGCAAGACCACCGCCGACTTACAGTGACAAGTGAATTTGGCGCCGACGCGAGAAGCAGTGAGCGAAGGCGACACGCAACTACCTTTGCCGCACTTCCTTCGCGTCTCGAGCATATACGTAGGAAGATCTGTGCTGCAGCGCGTTAGTGTAAGATGAAATAGGGAGTTCGACAGGAAGAGCTAGGGGAAGAGGGGGAAGGGATGAATCTCATTCGAGAACAAAGAGCTCGCCTCAGATGTGCGATCTCACCGAAGGTGTGACGGAATCGACGAAGAAAACGAATCAAGAGCCAATAACGAGTCGAGTAGGAGAAAATTAAAACGATGGAGCGCGCGAAGAAGAAAGACTAGCCGCACTTCTTGTCGGTCCTAATTTGCGGCCAGTGCTCCATCGGCGCGACTCAGTTGTAAAGGAAAGAAACTATAAGTTAGTTACCGCTTCCATTCGTCGAATCCTGTTCCGTTGGTTTTTCTTCTCGCAGTCATACGTGTCGGAATTCCCTGAAGGAGATAACTGCCCTCCCCCAACCCGCCACCACGCCACCACTCCCCTTTCCACCAACACACACACACACACACACGTGCACACACACACGCACACACGTGCCAACTTTGAAGCCAGCCGTCTTCCTTCTGTCTCTCTCACACACACTCTCCTCTTTGTTCGGTCTCCTCCGAGCCTTATTCTGGTCATGAAAGAGAGGGAATTCTGTACGTTGCAGACTCTGTGTTGAGTTGTAAATACCAGCCACGCGCGTGCACACGAGACAAAACAGGAACAACAAGAACGTGAGCTCGCATCAAAATTTAAACAGACAGACAAGGCGAAAGACTGGTTCTGCGTGTACCGTCCTTTCCTGAGGGCATGGCTGTCGAATCAAGGAACGGATCTAATTTATCCCTCAGACGGGAAAAAAACAAACAAACAAAACCGGAAGCCGGAGGCCGAAAAACAGTACAGCTGCCTCTTGTTGCTGCCGCACCGGTTGGGAGATGGAAAGTGTGGGCGATTGCGTGGTAACACGCACGCTATCTCCATCTCTGGAAGCGTTGATTAGCTTAACCCTTTTCTTATCTCTTCCTTTCTCTTTCAATCTCTCCCTCTTTTCGCCTCCTCTCGCTTCCTTGGCACTATTTCCAACTTGACGAGCTTTTGCTCGCTTTGCCTCAGTGCCTTCTTATTACTTACGGGCTCCACTTTGTTCCCGATTTACCTTGTCTTCTCCAGCTTTTATTTTCTTTTTGTTTTCCCTTTATTCCCACCGACATTCTTTCAAGATCTTGTCTTCTCGACCACACTCGCTAGGGTTCTGTCTTCTTCGTCACCGACGTATTCACCGAATTCTCGGGCCATGCGTGGGCCAACGTCAATCTTGGTTATGATATGACGCCGTCATCTCTCTCTCTCTCTCTCTTGGCGCTGTTATCTATACGCGCGGGTCCCTATACTATCGCGTTGCGTTTCCACTTCCCTCCTCACCAACATCACGCCAGCTCACGTTGCTTTTTCCTACCCCCCCCCCCGTTCACGTTTTCCACATTTTTCTTAGCGGGCTTTCCTGTTAGTTCTTTTTTTCGGCTTTTTATTCTGCTTTACTCTCCCCCATTTTCTTTTTTTCGATTACGTATTCCCTAAAATTCCGAAATCCTCGGGAGAAATTGAGAAAGCACTCGAGACAGGCAGAGGTCTCTCCCTGTTTTCCCTCTTTCAACTCGATCGTGGTGTTCTACTCAAACAAGAAAGAAAGGAAGGAAGAAAGAAAAGGAAGAAGGAAGGAAGGAAGGGGAAGGAAGGAAGGAAGGAAGGAAGGAAGGAGGAAGAAGGAAAAAAAGAAAGAACAGGCGTCGGCGCTTGCACCTGAAATGTTTCTTGAAGCACAGAAAAAGAAACCCCAAAAACAAAACGAAATAAGAAAGCTTGTGCATAAGAAGCAAACTTCTCCTACGAGCAGGACCCCAGCCGTTGGTTGGAAAATTCCTCTTTTTCTCTAGCCCGCACCGTTTCCTCTTTTTTCCCCCAAGGTTCTGCGCCGTCATCCCTAAAGCGCAAGTCGCCGCTGCCGCGCGGATTGCGCATGCGCGGTAGTATCGCGCCTTTTCTCGCGGGCTAGGGACATCTATATACGGGCGCGTATAATATAGCGCGTCTGTCCCGGACAAAGAACTCACGCAACCGTGAAACGTAGCCCGGTAGGTCGCCCCTGTATACCACCGCGACGGCCTTGCCTAATTAAAAACGCCCCCCCCCCCCCCCCCCTCTCCCCTCAACTACCTCGTCTTCCTATATCTCAGAGCTCTTGTAAGGTTAACGGAGCCCGTAAGAAGCCGCGGCTCCTTCTCGTGAGAGTGTATACGAAACCGGGGAGTTGAGGCTTTCCACGCACACAAAAAAAAAAACGAATACGTAATACCTTTCGTCTGTGTTCAGCATTTGTGTGTGTTCAACTTCTTGTGTTCAACTGACGTTCGGTTATCTCGGCGGCTTGCCTCACCGCGGTGGTCTATAGTGGCTAAGGTACTTGGCTGCTGACCTGCAGGTCGCGGGATCGAATCCCGGCTGCGGCAGCTGCATTTCCGATGGAGGCGAAAATGTTGTAGGCCCGTGTGCTCAGATTTGGGTGCATGGTGAAGAACCCCCAGATGGTGGAAATTTCCGGAGTCCTCCACTACGGCGTGTATCACAATCATATATGGTGGTTTTGGGACGTTAAAACCCTGCAAACCATTAATTATCTCGACGGCTACCCACACTGTAATTTGCGGTCTCCTCTATCGAGAGCTTCCGGCGATTCGTTGCTTCGTGCATGCTTACAGCGCGAAAGCGATTTCGTTTCCTCGGCATAATTTTTCGGGCCTTTGGAACATTTCTTTGTTTTTTAGAGCGTATATAGCTTTATAGGGCACCCACTACTGCACTGAGCGTTGTCGCCGTTGCCGTGGGCGGCGTAACTAACAGACACAAAAAAACTAACTGCACTCAAAAAAATATCAAGTAAAAAGGGTGTCGTTTTGTCCCACAACGATAATCGTCATCAGGCTTGCGTGCTCTTCCTTTCTTGAAATCTCGGCGCTGGCCCCTTTCCTATCGAGAATGCAATGTAACCTGATAATGGGCATGTCGATCGGGACCGGAATGTACCCGGGCGCGGGGCGATAGCGCGAGGATGGAACGCAATACAGATGACAATTATTGTTGTGGGACAAAAAGACACCCTTTTTACTCGCTCTTTTTTTGAGAGTGTGACACACACAGCCCTCCGGGATAGAATGGGAATCGAACGCGGGCCCTCTGTGAGGCAGTCCGGTAT